>PYAF01001106.1:110137-137646 GCA_007407185.1 Glycine tomentella | reverse complement strand
CTGTTCTATAAAATTTTCCTTGTAGCTTAAGGGAAATTTTGCGATCACACAAATGTCGACATTGTTATTTTATAAAATATAATTAATTAGTAAATGATTACTATAAAATTGTTATTAAATCGGCCATAATTGTTGACATTGTTAAACCATAACTTAAAGTTCAATATTAATATAAAATTATCTATAAATTTAATACTAAAGATAAAATATGTTTTTAGTCCTTATACTTTTGGTAAAAGTTGGTATTAGTCCATGTACTTTAACTTTGATAAATTTAGTCTCTAAACTCAAAACATAGTATTTTTTATCCATCATCATAGATTATTTTTTAATTGTGAAGAAGGGAAAAAATCACTACTTTTTATAAAATTTAGGAACCAAATTGATCAAAATTAAAATTTGGAGACTTAACCAAGTTTCACTGAAAATACATGGACTAAAAACAATTTTACTTTAATAGTAATAAATTATCTTCTTTATTCACTTTTACTAATTGGAAATTTGTAAATTAAATTTCTTTATTCTCTTATAATGAATTAAAATCTTATAGTTGAGGAATAAATAAATAACTTTAAAGAATATTTAAAACACTACTACATAAAGCGCTTTTTACTATAGTTATTTATGACTTTTAATGACGATTTTACAATCATCTTTGAAGTCGGCATCGTCGAAACCCTTTTTAAAGTATGCACTTTCTAAGACAATTTTACCCAAAACTATCATAGAAGTGTTTTTTTTAAAATAATAATAATAATAATAATAAATTAAACTTCTAAGATGATTTCTAGGAGAAATTGTTTTAGAAGCTCTTCTTTCTAAGATAATTTTTTCAAAAAATTATCTTAGAAGTTTTAAATAATAATAAAAAACTAATGGAGCATCTAAGACGATTTCTAGGAAAAATCGTTTTAGAATGTATTTTAAAAAAAGAAATAAAAAATTGAAAATTCAAAGATGATTTATGCGTTAACTATCTTAGAAATTAAATTTTCTAAGACGATTTTCTAAAAAATTGTTGTAGAATGCATTTAAAAAAAAATTAAAATAATGATTTATCACTAGATTTAGTATGTTCACTATATATAATAGATAATTGTGATACAAAAAGCCAATATATTAAATAACAAGTATAAATAACTAAAAAAAAAACAATACACAACATTGTAGATATTTCTGATCTTAATATATGTTCATAAATTATAAGATAAATAAAATTGAAATAAGGGATGATATTTTCATCTTTCACCAAACATTTATTCCAGTATTATGTTTGCTGATCTTACTGTCCGCAACCACTACTTGGAACTTCTTTCAAAAGGGAATACGGTCATACCTCATGAACATTATCTTCATTACCCAAATCAAGGAGCATCAGTGTGGGTTAAGATGGCCTCAGCTATATCTAATGATGCTTGAAGTCGTCTTGAGTGCATGTTGAACATTGGCTCATCAGTACCCAACATCCTGTTATGGATTAAAATTTTAAATGACCAGTCATCATGAAATAGAACAAAAATAAAAACTAAAACAGAATAAGAAATTAGAAATAATAGAATACCTCATCCATAAATATTTGACCAGAGTATACTTGATAAATGTATTTTAGTTTCAAATCTATTATTCTAATTATTCTTTGACTAAATGAAAAAATTACAAAACTTACCCAATAATTTCAGGAAGAACATAGTCTGCTCTCCATCCAAATTGTAAAACAAAATCGGGAAACAAGCCAATTGATGTCTTATTTCGGATCCGGGTTATACCATCTCCACCCAAACATGTGGTCAGCTTCCATTTCCAACCAGTAGCACGCATTTGAAAATTGTGTCCTACACCAACCTGCACTGTTTATGTCAGTGTGAATAATTTCAAATGAAATTTTACAGAAAGTGGGAAATGAACGTATAATGACATCAATAATAAAAATGCGGGAATCAATATATATTAGCACATGCATGATATTGATGAACCAATAAAGGAAATAACTACCCGGTTTTCAAACCACTTTACAAATAAGTCTTAAGTTGTCAGAGTGCATGAATTGAAGTGTGGTATTCTTATAGCCTCCATGTTCCCGAAATCTAATCTAACAAGGTAATTCTCAGTACATTGATTATGAGGAAAGTGACAATAGTAACAAATTGAATAGTTCCATTTCAAGATTAGTTCCGAATCTAATCTAGCATATTTTTAAATCTGCTAGCCTCATACGACTCACCAGGTGATGAATAGTTCCATTTCAAGATTTTCTTCCAAATTGAAAATGAGTGAAGGGCGTGGTTTGCCGCATGGACACTCAAGGAAAATCTTAAAACTCAATGAAGACAATATAAAGCCATGAAACGATGATTCTTATGTGCATGACCAACCAGGGAATATATTCTTAATATAATTTAAAAGCAAGAAACAAAAGAACACACTTATAGATCTTGAGTGCTTCAATTACAATGGAACAGGCTGTAGGGTGTCGAGAATAACACTACTAAAATAATAGGTTTTAACATCGCCTTCCCAACATCGGTTATGATAAAAACCGATGTTACAAAATACGCGGTGGCATTTTTGTAAATAAAATGTCATTGTTAACATCGGTTTTTCCAAAACCGATGTTGTCTAGACACTTACAACATCGGTTATTTAAAAATCGATGTTGACGAAACACTAACAACATCAGTTTTTTAAACAACCGATGTTGTTCTTGTTATCCACGCGTGCCTTTCTTTTTTCTCTTTACTTATTTTTCTGCTTTCATTTTTTATTTTCCAATTTTGTGGGTTTATATTAGAAGGATCCAGAAGAAGAATGCACAAGTTCCTCTCTCGCAACGCCATCCACATGCAGCGCCTCTCACGGTGGTCCGCTCCACCACCAGCACCGGCGGTGCGGGCGTTCTCGTCACGCCGCCGCTAGAAGAAGAAGGAGAAGGCGAAACTGGCTTTGATGCTGGGTGGTTCCTTCTCGGGAGGAAGGTTGAGGTTGCGGAAAATGGTAACGAAATTTAATTGAGTCTGGTAGCATGATTCGACACTACGCTCGTGCAGGTAACGAAAAATGGTTTGGGATTTTTGGTTTCAATTTGTTCAATTTGAGTTTGGTAGTTTCAATTTGGGATTTAGGATTTCTAATTTTTTTTTTTTTGCTTCATAATTTTTCATTCAATACTTTGATCCTGTGAATTTAATTGTTATTTTCGACACTATTTCTTGTCACGGAGTAGCTATTGAATTTTGTTTCCTTCGTTGAGTGGGTTCCTGTTGTTGGGACTAAGGTTCATTTACTAATAATGGCTTCCCTAATGAATGGAAGTCGGGGGTCCAGCTTTGCTCAGCAATCGCATATACAGGGGTCCAGCTAATGGAAGTCGGGGGAAGGTTGTCTTACTTTTTGATGATAATCCCTTGTCAAAAATTGGCGTAAGATTTGATAAACCCATACCTGATGGAGTTGATCTTGGACGTTTGTGTGAGCCTGGTCAAGGATTTTTCTGCAATGGTAATGCCCTATCTATCTAATAAATTACCCTTTTAGATGTTTTATATTCTTATATACAAACTTTATCTCGGAAGTAATCAGACTGCTCTTCTTGATTTGGCTTTCCCCGTAAGAACATAATCCCCCTTTGTGTATAGTCTTATATTTGAAAGGGCACGATTTACCTATATAGTCTTTTGCATGTCTTCCTTCAGGCTTTCTCTGCTACAGTAACATCTCTCCCTTGTTTTCTCTATCTATCAGGACAGTTTTGGAAGATTGCATGATAGGGGAAAGGAGGCCCCAAAGCCAAACAAAACCTTAACTAAGCTTTTCCCAAATAAAGTGACAATTCACATGCCACAGGTTTGTATGTCTTCAAGTTTTTTCCCTCTCCTTATATAATATATTTGTCAAATTAATTACCAAAATGTTTAAGTTGTTGGTTGAACGTATGTGGCTGGTTTGTATGTCTTCAAATTTTTTCCCTCTCCTTATAATATATATGGCTGGTTGAACGTATATGAGCTTCAGCTTTATTGCTATATCTGTCATAATAGTGATAAGAGGATATGGAAAGTAATTTTCATCTATGCTTCCTTTTCCTGGCCTAACAATTGCAACATTGATTTTTTTGCTTGGTGTTTGGCAGAATAATATAAATTTTGCATTGTCTATTGAACCTGAAAATGAGGAACTTCAATCCTATGCTGCCCAAGTAGCTTACCTTCAAAGTAAAGGCCTGTCCACAGTAAGTTTTACATTGCACTTCTTTTTAATTAATGGTTTGAAGTGTCCTTCCTCGCCCTAACAACTCTTCTTAACTGATCTTATTCACTAGTCACATATCATTGTTACTAACCTTATACATCTTTCTTTGTCTCACTGTGTGTTTGAATCCTTTGCATTTTGCTTGAAACAATAGCTTTAACCCATATCAATTAAGTCTAAAAACTATTTCCAATAGCTTAGATGTTCAACCCCTCAAAGTAATGTCTTAACATGGTTCAGAGTTCAGACACAGACACAAAAAGAGATTTGTATTCCAGCAGTCATAGAAATAGATGTTGCTGGTTTTTAACCATCCATTTGATCGTGCATGACCATGACCCTGTAAGTGACCAAATCCAAGACTGTCTCTGTTGCTGCTATGTATTCAAAAGTTAATTAATTATTGAAAAGCTAATTTTTTAACTAAAAATTACTAAACTGATTGAATTAGCTGTTTGGTAAAAATATAATTATACCTAAACTTAGTTATTTTTCAAGTGAAATCAATTATTGAATTAATTGTTAAATATTCAATGATATAAAAAATGTGTTTATATGATTTTTATATAAATTATATTTTTATTTTGTAGTTTTTTTTACATAAATAGTTTAATTTTAAAAAAAATTGAACTCTTCTCAATTGATACGAGTTTTTCTATTTTTAATCAGTGGAAGAGTTTTTACATTTATAGTGCTCTTATCCAATTTGAGGATAATTTTTTTTATGTAAAAAAATATATTTATAATTTTGCAACATTCTAATATTATATGTGTGTATTTATTAAGATTCAATAGTCTGATATTTATTCAAAATAGACAAAATCACGGTACATCATACTCAATCAGAGAAGAAATTTGGTGGAGAAGTCCTTCCTCCATCCAATATTACTCTTTATAAGAAAAAGCTAAATCTGCAAGCTTATCTTATCAGCTACTTTATTGAAAAATACGTGGAGTGTGAACCAAAGAACAAAAACTGAGCTATTGGAAATAGTTTTTAGACTTAATCGAGTGTAAATCAATTTACACGAATTGTTCTAGCTTAATCATATATCTTCAATTCAAATCCTGTTATGCTAGAAGTAAGAGTTTTTTTGTCCATAGTAATTCCAAATACTCGAACACGATTGCCTCTTGAAGAGGATATTTGTGATTCAAACCAAAAAATATAACTAGACAAAATCATGAGTTTTTTACATATATAATATAAATAAATTAAATATTTACTCAAATAATATAAATAAAAAAATATGTACACAAATGAAACAAATTATTGTGCAACATGAAAAATTGATTCCTAGATAATCAATTTCTAAATTACTCTTTTTATACCAATTTCTTTACTATGAAAAAAAAAGTATGTAAAGCAAGTGAGAAATCAGTTTGAAAAAAAAAATGATTTCTCACTTGCAACAATAAAATGTATCATTAGTGTAATTTTTTTTAATTTTACTTAAGTGTAAAACATTTATATTATTAATCAACTAAGTGTTGCTAACTTGCTATATTGTGTAAAAAAAATGCACTGTTTTCCTATTTGTCCTCTCAAATGCTCTATAATAGTGTTTGCTCCACGTGTGGCATATTCTTCTCTATTTTTTATTATCTCTTTAGAAAGAGTAATTCTAAAATTTTTAATACCTTTGCAAGTGCATGATGAGCTGTACTAAAGTTAAATTTTAATAATTGGCATTATTGTTATACAATTTTCAATATAAAAATTACTTAAGATACTAAAAAAAAAACGTTTGAATAGAAGTTTGCATTACTTTGTTTTTACATAATTGTAGCATTGTGCTCCTTTTTATATTATAATACTTCATAATATTATATTTTTATTATTAGCTGCATATGTGGAGCAAGCTTTCTTGACCATGTCAACAGAGATTAAGAATAAGTATTTAATAATTCTAGCTTCCCCTGTTCTCGTTTAGAATCATTAGTTAATCATAAATATCATTATTTAATCATAGGAATAATTTTCTTTTTTCAGCTAATTAAGTAATAAAATAAGAAAGAATGCTTGCATCATTCTCTAATACATTCTTTGTTAGAATTTATTGAAATGTAAATTTTAGTGGATCTTACATTCAAAGCAGATTAAAAATGAAAAATAAAACTTACTATAATTTAAAATAAATTTTAACTAAAAATAAAGTATTAGAGAATGTTAAATGCTAGTATAATTTTAAATAAGTTTTAACTATATAGCCTTCATTATCATATTTTGATGGTTATGTTTTGTTTTTATATATATACCTGAATTACAATAATTAGTTTTCAATTTCTTAAATGTAATGGTGTACAGGTTTTACAGCTTCGCAATTGGTTGAAAGCTTGGAATGAGCATTTTTTGGACACTGATAACAAAAAGCAGGGAAAAAAGCAAAATGTCTGGTTTGAAAAAAATTGTCTTGTTGTTCTCTCTTATACTAGTTAATCAATGTCGTTCTCTCTTATACTGATTGTTGCTAATTTTAACCATGTAATTTTGATGTTTCAACTTTCAATGTAGTTAGGAAGCCAATTTTTTTTTTTTTTTAAATTTCCTTTTTAAGCTGCAAAAATTTCTTCATTAAATAAATGAAAATTTAGTTCATACTTCAAATCTTATTTTTATTCTTCGTATCCATGTCTTGTAAACTTTATTCATTTCTCTTGTAAACTTTTGTGGCTTTCATAGAATAGTTTGTTGCAGAATCAACTTCTTGTTGAAGTTGTATATATTAGGATTATGGTGTTAGAGAATGGTGCTGGAAGTAATAAAGAGAATAGGTAATTTTTTTTAATAAAAAATTACATTCTAAATCGGTTATTTAATAAACGATGTAAAAAGTCAATATACAACATCGGTTTTTGGAAGAACCGATGTAAATTTACTAACAACGACATCGGTTTTCACAGAAAACCGATGTCGAATTTGCATAATTTAACAACAACATCGGTTTTTATATAAAAATCGGTTTTTACGAAAAACCGATGTTGAATTTGCATAATTTACATTTTTTTCGTTAATTTCTTATTATTCGACATCAGTTTTTTAAGGAAATCGATGTTATTTAGTTATGTTAACATCGGTTTTCAAAAACCGATGTTAACGTTGATACTTTCAACGTCGCTGGTTTCAACATCGGTTGAAAATCGATGTTGAATGTCCAAAATAACCGATGTAGAAAGCGATTTTTCTAGTAGTGTAAGTAAAAGCATGAGAAAATGAGCCTAAAATAAGAAACATAGTGTACTCATTTATACTATTAATTGAGTGAATTGTTAGTACTAATAGTAATACTAATTCAAAACCAATCTCGATACTATTATTTGACTCAAACCGGTGTGTGATTGATAAAACTCAAAATACTGACCCCATCCTTTTTGGTCTCGTTCATAATCAACTTGCAGTCTTTGGGTGGTGGCTTTAGTGAAAACATCAAGAGCCGCCTGAAACAAAGAGACACAACACAATCATTTGTCTCTTCAGTAAGCAGAGATCCAGTTATTCACTTTTACATAAAAATAATCTGTTATTCCATACAACATTTTCAATTCCTAATTTAGCTCTATTATTGCTTAAATTAATTTACTTATTGAAGGGAAAGTCAAACTTGATTATTCTAATTACTTTAAATTTATATATTTATGAAATTTTTCTAATTACAAAATAGTTGTTAAAAAGTAGATATGTCTAAATTGGAATAATAATTCCTAATTTGTTTCATTCTTTCATCCGTTCTCTTTCATATATTTTTTCTCAAAGTGAGGTTCTTACATATACAACAGCGCAGTTCAACAACCTCATAATAATATGGAATAATAACAAACTAATCTAATCTTAACTCCTATTTAAATATAATAATAAAAAATTGTAACAACATAACAAATCCTAATAATAATTTAAAATTTAAATTACACAATTCAACACTCCACCTCAAGTTGGTGCATGAATATCGGTCATGCCCAACTTGCCAATTGCTTCTTCAAACATTCTTCCATGAATGACTTTGATTAGCAGTAGGTTCAAGAGGTGCTTCAGGATAGTCTACATCATATGTTTTGGTTATGTGATATAGAAAGAAAATTGAGATACGGGAAAGGATTCAGAACAATAACATGTTCATGTCAATATACTTCAGGGATGGTCTGTGAAGGATTTAGAATAATGCAATGAGCTCCACATCAATGACCTTCAATTGGAATACGTGCATGGAGAATTGAGATACGAGAAAAGATTCAGAACAATCACATGTTCATATCAATAGATTTTAGGGTTGGTCTGTGAAGGATTCAGAATAATGCAACGAGCTTCACATCAATGACCTTCAAATGGAATACGTGCATGGAGGCTTCAATACTGATATACGAGAATGATTCAAAACAGATTTATATTATGTCGTTTGTGTTGTTTTTGGGAAGAAGATTAAGACACGAGCAAGGATTCAAGTCGATACCGAAGATACGAAGGTTATGTGAGTAGAAATAAAAATAAAATATAGGTATTGGTACGAGAGGAAAAAAAGAGATGAAAGTTTGAGAATATGAAGAAGAAAAACTCTTATGACAGCAGAAGATAATTTTTTTCCAGAACCATGACTCTCATTATTCATGGAGGATACCATGGTTTTTTTATGGAGGATAACCTGGCTCTGATTCATGGAGGGAACCATAGCTCTAATACCATGTTGAAAAGTAGATATGTATAAATTGGAATAATAATTCCTAATTCGTTTCATTCATTCATCCGTTCTCTTTCATATATTTTTTTTCTCAAAGTGAGGTTCTTATATATATAAGAGCAGTTCAATAACCTCATAATAATACGAAATATAACAAATTAATCTAATCTTAACTCCTATTTAAATATAATAATGAAAAATTGTAACAACCTAACAAATCATAATAATAATTTGAAGTTTAAATTACACAATTCAACAATAGCAATGGCTCATGAATCATTTTTTTTTTTTTGCAGGAAACAACCAAAACTATAAGAGCAATGCTTATTCTGCAAAATGAGAGAAGGAAGTACTGTTGGCACAATTAAAAAAAAATTATAGGCTCAAACAAATAGCATCGCATCCAGGTAACAAAAGCAACTTGAAATTGTTAAGGAATAAGTCTACCAAAAGCTCAAATAATTAGGTGAAGATCATGAATAGTTTTACAACATTTATAACGTGTTCAAGATCTAGTCTAGAGAAGCACAAATAGAGTGTTATTTCATCATGTATCAGGAAATTGCAAATTGTGATTCATGGAATTTGGGGTATGTTCAAATACGTACTAATTCTTACCATCATCCTAATAGACATCTCAATTGTAAAGTGTTGATTGAGTTAAGCAAATAAGGCTCACTGCTAACTCTAGCAATAGCAACATTTTCACTGGCCATGCAAGTAGACAATTACTTCAATTACATATCTTTTGAAGGTGCTTCGCTGTTTGCTCATCCATAGCTGCAATCGAATAGAAACTAGAAACAAAATGAACCTCGGCTTCCACCAGCTCCTACACTTGCTCCTCCATTATCTTAGTATCTCCTTAGTATGCACCGCGTCACTTCAACACAAGAATCTAACAAGCATGGATTAAGTAAAAATGATGATATTGACCTCAGTATATATGTGTTCCTAATCAAATTTAAACTTCTTTATATTGGCTGCACATATATCTATCAAAATTTACAGCTACACGTATGAAAACATTTCACGTATAACTACCTGAAGGTTTGACACCTGACCCCTAAATATTTATATCTTCCTTTGATAAGGTTATATTAAGAGTTTCCTTGAAAGCATCAGTTGGCTGCTCCATACATCCAGTTCTCACTATCTGAAGACTGACAAAATAATTAGTCGAATAGAACCTTGCACTTTGGTGTAATTAGTATCGGAGGTTTAGGACTCACTGTGTATGGAAGTCCATTGGCCAACAATGCTTCTTCTTCCTTTGTTTTCCCAATCAGGAATCCCCAAAACAAACTTTAGAAGCAGAATTAAGCAATCAGCTTAACTGCTTTATGATTTCAATATGCAAACATAAGTATATATAATATGTTATTATTCTGACCTTCTTTTAAGATGTTAAATCTGCATAAATAATGTCCTGGATGGTTACTTATAGTGACCACCAACTGGGTTTGCCACTGCTAAGACAGAAGTCCTGGATGATAAACAAACTACTAATCCCGCCTTTGCAATAGAGACACACTGTTGCTCCATCGCCTCGAGTAAAGCCTTATTATTACAATTTCACATTAAGGTTTCAAGTAAAAATTTAAAATATATTAAAGTATAGTAACAAGAAATTGATCGCCAGACACCAGAGAACAACCCTGATGCTCTGTTGACATTTTATCAAACTCATCAATACAACACAATCCACTGTCAGCCAGAACCAGAGCACCTAACATGAATTCCAACCACCGTTCACAGAAAATGCTAACAATGTTTTTGCTAAGATAAAGTAACTTGATTCTACAGAACTTAAGGAAACAGAACAAGCACAATAAAAAAAACATAATGTCATCATTTAGCCACCATGAAAGGAGCAACCCATACTGCTTGGTTTGTCAGTGACCAGATAATCTGGCTCCTAACCTATTGAACACGTTTTGAATTCAACATTTATCATACAAAACGAGATTTCAAAATATAGAACAAAAATAATCAATTTCAAGAATCAAACTATAAAACATAATCTTAGCAGAACACAATGAAAAAGCATCCTACTACCAATCATGACCAATCACAAGTAACCTCCTAATTCTGGAAATAACGGTACACATTGAGTCAGAAGATCAGAGTTTAGCTGAGTACAACCATAAAAGGAATTTAAGAACATATACACGCCTCAAAAGCATAGTCACTTGTCATGGGATCCTTCACTACAACTATTAGCTACTGTGAGGCCAGCTCTAGTTGTCGCATTACCACAGACATAGATACCACATTGAGAAACAGTTGTTGCTGCTTGTAGCAATTGGCTCTTACCTAGACCAAGATCACCTAAAAAACCAAAATTGCAATACTAGTAGTTTTTCACCTCATCTCCATAACTTCTTAACTTGCCTCCGTTAAGCCAACTTAAACTGAAGTAAACATTTTTGACATAAATAAATCCACTTCTAAGTAAAAACATAGTAACTTGTAAGCAGAAAAAGTGGAAATCTGAATCTCTGTCACACCCTCCCCCACATGACAAATTTCAAACCAAATAATAAAATAAAAGAGCATAACATGACCTTGAATGATATTTGCACCACCAAGTAAAACTTACAGAGAATGAAAAATTTACCCTAGCTACTCATGCTGGCTTATAAAAAATTAGAAGATAATAGAAAAGGTTTAAGCTCCCTTACACAGAGACAGCTCTTCTTGATTGAAGATGGCGAGCCTTTGATCCCTTAGGTCACGGTTTTGCTTGCAGAAGTAACTTTCATGGTTTCGTAAAAGAATGGTTTGCCAGAGTAACAAATACATCAATAAAGAAAAAAAAAATACAAAATGAAAATCAATGTTTAAGTTGCCAAACATATATACTTGGAGTGAGACTGACAGAGTAACAATGAAGAGTGCGAGCGAGAGGAACGAAGGTTGAGACAACGACAATGGAGTTTCACCACACCGCGAGAGTGAGACAGCCACACCGGAGCTTCTTAACTGCCGCAACACTGAGAGTGACAAAGTGAGAGTGAAGAGAGTCAGATAGTGAGAGAGCGAGAGCGAGAGTGATGAAGAAAGGTATAGGTGCTAGAAAATATAATATAAAAATTAAACAACATTGTTTTTTCAACAAAACCAATGTTATTGACATAAAGTCGTTAATATCAGTTTTGTTCAGTTTTTAAAAAATCGATGTTAACATGAGTTCGTTAACATCGATTTTCAGCGGTATTTCTGAAAACCAATGTTAACATAACTTCGTTAACATCGGTTTTTCTATAAACCGATGTTAATGAACTCACTTATTTAGTAAAACCCGATGTTAACATAGCGATGTTAAAATTAGTTTTTTTTAGTAGTGAGGTGCTGATTAGATCACACAGGTCTTAAGAATATGATAAATGGCCACAAAACTCAATAGAAATATACAAGTGATTATACCTGTTTAAACGAAAGGATACCTAACCTCTAGAATGGAAAAAAATTAACTTGCAAGGCTAGATTGGAAGCCTTCCAAATGTCATTAGTAAGGAATAAGAGCTCGATTTGGTATGCTAATTGCCAAGTTTGGGCAAAAAAGTTGCAATACTTCAACTCCTAGAGAAAACCGAATCTTGTCAAGTCCATGCAGCCTTTCACATATTGAACATGCTTATATATTCATGAACAAAGCAGTATGTCATTTATTAATGAAAGCTATTAGACAATAGATTGATAGATGTATGAAATCCTACATCTAACTTTTGCTTGTTTTCCTGCATCAGATCTTATTTTATCTCATTACATTATCAAAATAAATAAGAAATATTAAGCAAAAATATGTTTACAAATGATTTTTCATTATTATTCAACACAACACAAGCTTTTGACTTTAGAATTATATGCTTTTATAAAATTATATTGCTTTCATTTTTTAAGTTGTAAATGAACATATTGCTTTACTCTAGTTTTTGGATTTACAAATACAACATTCCTTGATTTTAATTTTCTGGAGGGTCAAGGAATGGGTAGGCATTTAAATAAATAGGCCATCAATGTGATGAATATAAGTTACTTGTCTATATAGGATTATACAGGAGATAGCGATGCTGTATAAGATTCATCACTGTACCTTAAGCCTTTTAATGAACATGAACACAGTCGAGAAGAGACTACAACTTCTGGAATGTCAAACGTACTTCCATGGTCTTGTAAGCTGTCACTACCGGCAGCTTTAGATTCTGACTTCTCACAAGTTGATTTTAAGGCAACATTCAAGCCAATTGAGCTAGGTTCCTTCACAAAAAACTTTAAGCCATATGAAAAACATAACACCATTTAGGTTTAAAACAACTATGTATGGTACAACTAGTTTTAAATAGATAATGAGAAGCAAAAATTCATAACATCTCAGTATAAACGTTCATGAAATTCTACATATTAGATTAGATAGAGCTCACTGTGACTCTCGGAACAATCGGCAATTTACTATGAGAAATTGAGAAAAGGAAAGGATTAAAATGTTTTCTCAAACCAACATCGCCTAATTGTTCCTAATATAAATTCCTTAGATCGACATATACCCAACTTTTCTCATTCACATATTACAAAGCTTCTTTACCAGAGCTCAACCAGAAACAATATGGCTCCAAAATCCCACTAGTCTGTCCACATTAGATCACCACAAGGGGTGTTCATAAAATCATATTAAACAATTTTATTAAATTTAACCATAACCATATTTAACCGGTTTGACAACAACAGGTTGATTAAAGTTGGTTATAAAACTTGATCATTTTATTTGATAACCATTAATTTACAAATATCGCGTCGTTAAAAACCGTGTTTGTAGTAGTGGTGATTGTTGTTACTCCAGCCTTCTTTATTCACAACGTTTCTTATGGTGATGTAAGCAAATATCACTTTGGAATGAGACATCCATGCTCTGCCCAAGTGCCAATATTTTAACCTTTTCCGGTAACGTCACAATGTACAAATGAGTAGCCATTGTTCTTTGTCTCACTTCTTCTCGCTTGTACGGTTATAACAGTAATCCCGGTGTCACCAAGCTTTATTTGTTCAGTACTCTGCATCATAAATTTAATGCTCAATGCTTATTACAGTTATATTAGTGTGTCAAAAGTTAGTTGAAAAATGCAAACATAGCAATTCACAAAATTTTATATACCACATATAGTGACTTCCCACTTCCGAAAATATAATCCACGGTGCCTTGAATTAAACGGTCTTTGAAAAAGAAATTATTCCTATCATCGCACACGGTGTCCAGAAATTCATACACCTTGTAATTACAAAATGATGCTTAGTCATTATAACAAAAACAAATTATTTTTATTCAAATTAAATTTTGTATTCTATTAAGTTGAAGTAAATGAATTTTTTATTCAAATTTTGTTATTATTCTTTTTATTCTTTTTTTAAATCTAATTTTAGAACTAACGCATAAAAGACTCAAAAGAAATAGAATTGGATTATATTAAACTAAATATAGAAAAAGAGCTTTTAGCTTTTTGCTTTTTTACATTTTAAAAAATATTTATATAATTTTTTTCTGTTTTTTGTTAACTTTTGTACTTTATTTTTAACTAAATAGGGTGGTCACACATAAAACATATAACAAGCTTGAAAAATGTCAACCAAAACTTTCAACTCCCATTTTATTTACTTTTAGCTAAACTTATTATGTAAGAATCTTTATTATATTTTAAACTTGTTATAATTTCCATCCAAATTATTTGTATCTATTTCAATAATTTAAGCTATATTCACAACACAAACCATCTATTTCTTTTGAAATTAAATAAATTAATAATTTATAGGGACATATATTGACTGCATTATGTTCTTTTAAAAGTTTGAAACTAGAACAATAATAATCTTCTAATCATTTTTAACAAGGGTGTTCTCATAGTGCACATGAGCACCCAGTGGCGGACCCACGTGTGGGTTTATGTCTGCAAGTGCGACATAAAAATTTTGAAAAACCTTAGAACTCGGATACAGAGAGAGAGGAGCATCACAGAGAATGGAGATCGAAATGAAAGGGATGGGGGAGGGAATGATATCTTCTCGCGGGGGTGAGTCACGAGAAAGGAGAAAGAATGAAGAAAGAGCATTAGGAAGAAGGTGTTATGGCGGTGACGGTGAGATCCAGAAAGTGGACCATGGACCCTCCAAGCTGGAGTTGAACTTCGAGGGAAGAGAAGAAAACAAGAAGAGAAAATTTTATGCTGTATTGAATATTTTTAAAAATAAATATTGTCGAACCTATACTTGAATACTTTTAAAAATCAATAATGCAGAATTTGTATGACAGTAACCAAATATTTGTATTTAATACTTTTAGCATGGTTACATTATTGATCGCAATGTTAAATAATGAAATTTGTAATTCTAGCATGAAACGCTGGTGAATTGTAATAAAAAATCAATTTTATTTTGTTAATCTTAAAAAAAAATACGATAATTTAATTTGATAATTTAATAATAAATTAATTTTAAATTTTATAACTTAATATTAAATTAATCTTAATTTATCACTATTAAAAATTAAACTTATATTTTTTATCTTTATGAATCAAATTGTAATAGACTTTTGATAAAAGATTTAAATATTTATTATTTTAAAGTTCAATATTTGTCTGCTGAATTTTTAAATTTAAATACTAGTGCTGCTATTTTTATTTATTATTGATTTTAAATTTATTATTTGGATGTGATTTTGAAAAGTAGTAGCGTTGCCCGTAAAATAAATGCTAAGAATATCCAACATGTTAGTGTTAGTGTCTCACTAAAATCAAAACAATTCAAAATAATAGGCAAAAAAATCTATGGTCAAACTATTATTTGCATCTTATTACAAAAACAACTACATTTTGAATGGATTCATAATCTTGTACATAAAACGTTCATTTAAATTTTCTTTACAAAAAGAAAATTTGAGAATGTTGTCCTAGAACCCCAGCCACTAAGTATGCAGACATAAATAAATTTTCCTATTTTCCTATGTCCGCCACTGTGAGCACCTAAATGCACCACTTGTGTTTCAACTAATCTAAATTTACTAAGATCTCACTCAATTTTAAAATGTCAAGACTAAAACAAATAAATTACAAGACACCAAAACTCAACAACTCGAGCAATCTAGTATTTAATTGGAATACCATTTTCTAATTCACCATCCACTAAAATATGGGGTGCATTGTCATTCCTCAAGTCTCACAAAAATATGTGATAATTAATTAGACTTTGGGAGTTGGAGGAGGAAGTAGCCATTTGGAGCCTTCAATCATTGCAAGTGTTATGTAAGGTTTGACCTCCGTTTCACTTAGTTGCTTAGTTATAATAGCACGCCCTTTTGGGTCTGCACCAGGGCCCGTGTTCTGATACTCTCCAAAACGTACAGTTCTGTAGATAGTCATGTATTGTATTGATCAGTATGACACCAAATCTAATTTAAAAAGTTTATAAAATGAAAAGATGACAAGTATTGTGTGTAATGCATCATAAATACACTTTTATGCATTACTTAAGGAACTACATGTTTATTATATAGTTATATTGATTTAATGATGTAAAATTGGTCATGAAGAGTTAAATTAGAAAGTTACTTGTCATGTTCAGGGTGATTGTTGTTACTCCACCCTAATTTATTTACAACGTCACTCATGTTGCTGTATGCAAAGACTACTCTAGGATGAGACATCCATGCTCTCCCCAAGAAAGTGCCATTCCCAGTTCCAGTAACGTCACAATGTACAAATGAGTAGGCATTGTCCTCTGTCTCGCTTTTTCTTGCTTGTGCCACTATAACAGTATACCCGCCATTGTCGCCGAGCGTTCTTAGTTCAGTACTCTACATCATAAAATAAATCCTCAATACTTATTACAATTATATTTAGTATATCACAAATTAATTAAAATATACAAATTTACAGTTCACGATATTTTAGATACCAGATATAGTGACTTCCCACTTCCAAAAATATAATCCACGGTGCCTTGAATTAAGCAGTCTTTGAAAAAATGTCTATTCCTATCATCACAAATTGTGTCCTGGAATCCAAACATCGTGCAATTATAAAATGCTGCTTTGTCACCTGAAATACGCAATGCCACTGCTTGAGCTCCCGGCGTTTTTAGATCAGGTCTCGGTGCAGAGTTCTATACCATCAAATTCACAAACCACAAACACAAAACATGATAAGAAAAATGCAAATCCGAAAGATAAGTTTGCCTCATTTAATTAAAAGACTTTTGAGGAAGATTGTATACAAACCGAGATCATGATGTTAGCTGCCACAAAATAATCTGATTCAACAATCAATGTAGCACTATCAACAGTGCCATATTGTTGTGCAGTGCCCCCAAAAGTCAAGTTTGGCATTTTCTCTGGTACCCCATACAAGGTGACAAAAGGCTTTGTCCTTTCAATTTTGATTTTCTCACTATAATTTCCAGGTCCAATGTAAATAATTACACGCTTAGTGTTCCCACTAGGTATGCTTTTAATGGCATCAGTGATGGTCTTGAATTCCCCACTGCCATCTTGCATTACCTTTACAACCTTAGCGCCTTCTTCAGCAGTCGCCAATTCTGGGTCCACGGTGCTATTTCTTTGATCTAAAGGCCCCACATTAGTATTAAACCATTCATCTAATTGTGTTTTGTTCGCAGGAATTGGCACAGTTTCATCAGATAAAACAACCTTTGTTGTTAGAAAAGCTACTACAAGACTCACCTGCATGGTAAAACATATAGTTTTTGAAGCCATATTACTAGTTTTCTTTTTCTTTTTGGATTTGTTTCTTAGGTGAATATGTGATTGCAATTACAATTTATAAGAAATATAGAACAAGAGAGATTCCTATTTTTGAGACAATATTCAGCTTTAGAAGAGTTCATTTGATTCAACGGGTTTTTTGTTAAGCTAAACTTAAACAAGGGGTTAAAAGTTTATGGATTTGAGGTTATAGTTTCATAGATTATTTTTTTAGTTGAAGATAATAACATTTCTAAGGAGACTTAGTTTCTAATCATACACGTGTAAGGGGTTAAAAGTTTATGGATTTGAGGTTATAGTTTCATAGATTATTTTTTTAGTTGAAGATAATAACATTTCTAAGGAGACTTAGTTTCTAATCATACACGTGTGTAACTTGAAATCGAAAAGATTTTCTCCCCCACAAAATTAAGTATAGTTTTCCGCAACAAATGTAGGCTATGAACCAATTGGGAAATTTTGAGGTTGTTTTGCATGGACCATTAGGTTGTGGTGATTTATAATATTTTATTTTAAGTAGGATTCAACTGCTAGTTGTTTTTTAGGCATTTTAAATAGTATAAGTACATTTCCCAAGAATAGTAGGGTTGGTAGTACAATATACCTTCACTAACAATTTTAAGCTTTGGAATTTTGGTGACCATTTCATAATTGTCCAATTACTCTACTGAAGAATTTTATATTTGCAAATTGAAATTCATAAATGTACCCTTTATTTACTTTTGTTATAACTTTTACTTTTTGAATAATTATAATATTTTTGGTTTTAATTTTCAAGTTTTAATAAGAAAATTACATCAAAACTATATAAGTCACTCCATACTTCCATATTTGGTGGTATCAACAATGAAGACTTTTTGAATATATATGATAAAGCTGTACCAAAATGGATCAAGTCTGATGGCTTGAGCCGAGATGAACTCTTTAATTTGCATCCAAAATGAAATTGCACCAATTTGGCCTAAACTGATAAACCAAACAAGTTAGGCCATGGTAGTTAAATATAGGCCCAAATTATTGCTATATATTTGTTTATGTAAAATACATATAAATTAATGTAAAAAAAGAAATGGGCAAATTTGGCCCAACCTTGCTAGCAAATTAGTGACCATATAAAAATTGGGGATGCACTTCATACACCATATATTTTTCTACTACACCATTAGTGTAATAGTGCATTTCCACATTTACCCTTGTATATTAGGTATATTATTTTAAAATCATTTTCATTTTCTCCTCCACCGTTGCTTCACCTGCACCGATTTCTACTTGTTGGTTGGGTCGATATTGTTCATTCATCCTTTTGTTCTCCGGCGCACCGTCGAGGTCTGTTGTAGCATTGGTTGGCGGCGTGGTGGTAGTCTTTTCTGGTTGGTGGTGGCGCTGGTGAGGTGAGTTGTTATTTAGTTTGGTCTGTGAAATAGAGAAGGCGAGATAATACGAATTATGTGATCTGTAAACTTCATATGGATTGACTAATCTGTATGAGGTTTACGGATTACGTGATCCATAAACTTCATATGGATTAGTCAATTCGCATGGGGTTTATGGATTACGTGATCTGTAAACCCCATATGGACTGACTAATTCGTATGAAGTATTATTTTTTTAAAATACTTTTAAAATAATTAAGTAAAAAATAATTAAGTAATATGTACAAAAAGATATATTTGAAAGTGAAAATATATGAATTAGGAACATAATGTTTCAATTATTATCCATGTATATATCATCATGATTATTTTGATAAGTTTTAATTGTAACCGATTTTAATTATAAATATAATAAATATATCAAGTGAGAGATACCAACAACAATTGAGTGTAATGAAAGGGATTATCCTTTGACAATGAGGTAAATCAATATTCAAATTCACGCTGAGAAATGTATTTATATTTAGTTATTCAATCATATTTTAAGATCATGATATTAAGTTATGTTGAGAAAATCAATTCTCAACTGCATATTTACATTACATTGTCTTGATAATTTATATATGATTATACTATTATGATTAATGTTGATAATCTATATATGATTATTTTTTTAGTTTATGTAAAGTGTGAGGGGAGATGTGTGTGTAATAAGAGTGTGAGAGGGAGATAAGAGTGATAGTAAAAGAGAATGAATAGAATATTTGTGGACCATAGTATCATGAATGGATGGGTGAGATTAAGATTACTTAATATGATCACTTAAAAAAAAAAATACTTACATGACTTTATCTTCTAGTCTTAATATTTCATTATTTGTGTGTGTAACATATAAAGTGAAAGAAGTGTTTGTATGAGAAAATAAGGGTAAATTTGGATCATATGATCATAAATGAATGGATAAGATTCAAAATTATTTAATAATCACATGATTTTAAAAGATATGAAATGACTTTATCTTTTAGTCATAATATTTCTTTACTTGATCCAATGGACATAAGTCACTCTTTTGACTTTTTGATAATTAAAATCCTTTCAGTCACACACACGAGTCAAGTAAAAGAATTCTAATTTTAAGTATCTGATAATCTTTTTTGTTAAAAATGCAAGTTGTCTCTGAAGATCACATGACTTTACATGTCAAAGAAAGTAAAAAGCTTCTTATGGTTAGTATGTATGTGAACCAAATTTGTTGAAGTTGTTCATAATAAGGAAGATGTGTATGATTTGAAACGGTTTAGTGTTGTTGTCAGTGTGGTTTGGTTTTAAGTGACAGACTAACATGTAAACAAATGTTGTACAGATTAAGGCTAAGACTAGAGGAATGTGTCGGGCTCTTGGAAGAATTGTCGACCGAGCATTGGGTAGAAATGTCAGAGGTAACGAAGATGAAGCCACTAAGAGGCGTAAGCCAACGGCATTCGTTTGTTGACAAAGGGCAGGTGTTCATGTTCTTGAGGATTCTCTTGTTTATGATCCACCTGTGGAGGCTGATGTACCTATGACGGAGGAGGATATAGGTAGTGAGCATGAATCTTTTCTAGGAGGGTCGGAAGACTGTTCGATGTTGACTGGGTACGTCGATCATGTGGCTCTTAGAGTTTGGGCAGGAGAGGTAATAATATGATGAATTACATAGTTCATGGGTTTTATTATTGATTATCCATCATTGTAAATTGATTGATGTCCTTATTGCAAGAACGTCTTGCGTTAAAGTTGGCTTCCCATAGGCGTAAGGTTGTTAAATTTGGGAAGCCTGCAACTGAGATTGAATGCTTAGTTGCATCTACAAAACTAATTCCTTTAATTGTTTGCTCAGTAGAGACTGGCGACAGGGGATTGTTGTCAGCATTTGTAGAAAGATGGCACGCTGAAACATGTAGTTTTCATCTGCCTGTGGAGGATTTGACACTGATACTGGATGATGTGGCATCACTGTTGCATATCCTTATCATGGGAGCCTCTCACTCATTTGATCAGATTGACGCCGGCGATGCCATTACAAATGACGTCCTTCCTATTTTTCCAGTCTCTATGTCACTCCTCATTATGACCGCTATAAAACCACTCTCAAATGTAACAGTACGAGCCCATTTCAATACCGCATCACGGGATTCAAACACCTACACAAATGGATAATTCATCTTTAATCTTCTTAATTCAATCATTTAACAACTTTAACTACATTAAAAACACATAAGTACCTCAGTCGTTTTGAACGCTGTAGAATAATCAATTAAACAATTATTGTTTTCAAATGCATCAGGGTCCGCTCCAATGTCTTCATTCATATTAATTTCTTCAGACATAATACTGTCATACATCCACTCATCATTTTCTATCTTAACAAATTAAATTTTAATCATTAAGTGTGTACAACTAAGTGGTTGGGAGAAGTGTAAAGAACTCTCCCTTGAACTGTGTGAAATTTTTTCTTGATGTATCTACAACTTTCCCTTGGAACCTATAACAAAGGGAGACATTATAATTTGTAAATGAAATCAAAACCAAAACATTAAAAATTAATAAAAACTAACATTTTTTCAAATATTGTCTCCTCCTCCATTTTTCTTAAATACTTTCTATAGTCTTTTTCTTTCCAACAATCGTACCCACAATTTAAAACCATGCATGCAATAAATCATTGAGTAAAGACCTCTCCCTATAAATAAATAAAAACTCTGTACTTCGTTATTAATCTTCACAAAAAAATATTCCTTTCCATTAAGAAATGCCACATACATTTTGCAAGCAAAGCTTTGTTGAACTTGTCCTAATAAATTATTCATTTTTTTAAAAAATAAACTGATTTGAAGCTGTACGGATTGCATAATCCGTAAGGTTCTTACGGATTAGGTAATCTGTATAATCCTTACGGATTATCGAATCCGTAAGAAATGAAACACTTCCACTTATTGTTGGATATAGGGAGAGCAACAAGAAAAATGAAGCTTTTGACTTAGAAGTGTTTTGAGCTTTTCACATGCCTTGAATATTGAAATCCAAATCCAAGTGTATGAGAAACAAATCTGTTGATCCTTGCATTTGCATACATATAATCATTTACATGCTTAAGTGTTTTTATCAAAGGATCAAAGTTATTTCGAAAAAGATCTAAATGGGTAAAGTTTTTGGAAAAATATAATTTCACTGTTTTAATCGATTACCCATAAGATTAATCAATTATTTAGTTCATGTTCAAAATTGGAAAAGTTTTGATGAACAGTTTAATCGATTACATCATGGACTAATCGATTATTTGTCTTGCATTTAAAACTAGAAAAGCCTTAATGTACATATTAATCGATTACATAGTATAATTCAAAAGTAATACATTGCTACTTTAATCGATTACCATTTATTGTAATCGATTACACAAGCTATCTTGAAATTCATGTTTTCACTAATTTAATCGATTACCAAATATCGTAATTGATTACACAAGAGGCTTCTGTTATAAAACTTCACTGCTTTAATCGATTACAGCTCGATTTAATCGATTATCTTGTTAGTTGTGAAGCCCAAAATTCAACCTTAAACACTTTAATCAATTAAGTGGTAATTTAGTCGATTACATGACTCGTTTTAATCGATTATTAGACGTGTTTAATCGATTACAAGTTGTTACAAAACTCTGTTATAAATAGAAAGAAGGCTTGGCTTTAAACAAAACTTGAATACTTCAAAATTTTTGAATATACACAAGCCTTCACAAAGTTCTAAAGTGTTTTTCTAGGTTTACTTACTTCTTGTCCAACTCTTTAATCTTCATGGGTATTGAATGATTTCTTGGACAAGATATTTCTAAAGAGTAAAGGAGAACATGTTCTGAAAATTTGTTTCTGCATTCAACCTTGATTGGTAACTCATATGCATTCATATTCATTGGATCATCAGGTTGTTTCTCTCTTTAATCTTTGAGTACAATTTCATTTTTGTAATTTCTGTTATTTGAAGCTATTGTAAAGGGTTCTTTGAAGCTTTTTCTAGAGTAGTGTTCTCTAGGGAAGAACAGAGTAGTGTTCTCTTGTTGTTGATCTTTAGGAGTGATTTCTATTCTTTATCTAGAGTTGATAAAGAGAGATTATTGTAAAGATTGTAAGAACGGAATTTTATAAGAGTAGAACTCTAATCTAGTGTTGATTAGAAGAAACTGGATGTAGCTTCTCTTGAGAAGTGAACAGTATAAATTACTTGTGTTGATTTTCTTATCTCTATCTCTTCAAGTAATCTTGTTCATTTGTTCTTGGTGGTTTTATCATTACTCAACAAGTTCTATTTTGAGCCATCAATTTCTTGTGCTAAGCAATTCGATTGATTAAAAGCATTCTTGTTTAAAAGTGATTAAGATCCTTTAACTCTGATTTTACAAATAATTTTAAAAGACCAAGTTTAAACCAATTCACCCCCTCTTGTTATTGTGGATATTCCTATTGTTTCCACTTACCTCTACAGCCCACGACGCCACGCCACTTTGTAGCCACCACGACTCCACTCTACTCCGACGAACCGAGAACATTGTCACCCAACAACCACTAGTGCACAGCCTAACCCCAACAACTCAAGCAAAACCAAAACCAAGAACTAAAAAACAATAACGTACATGAACAGTTTGTGACCAACTAAGATATAGAGGAAGCCAAGTTTATTTTCGGATTATCACATTAACTAAATGTTGTAGTAGAAAAATATATGTTGTATGAAGTGCATCCCTAAAAATTGAGCCAACCTGACACAATCCATTTCCAGGATTTGGCCCATCGAGCCTAGTCAGACGACCCATTTTTTACAACTCTAATAGATAGACTTCAAAAAAAGTCGATGGTAAAACATCAACATTGGTATTGGTAGTGGTGGTTGGGTTGTGAGAATCAACAATAGTTTGTAAACTATTTAGTTTTGGACAACACAATAAGGTCTAACAGTACATTATCTAGCATGGATTTATGATTAGGAAGAAGAAGTATCGCAATTGGAAATTTTTGGTGTGGCACGCAACTTGTTGGGATATATGGCTTCAACGTAATGAAGTAATTTTCATGGACAAGGAAGTTGATGCAAATAGAATTTTCTTTCACATTCAAAGATTGTCGTGGATCTGGTTTAGACACAAAGGAAAGTGTTATGCTTGTTTAACATTTTAGAACTGGTGTTCATCTCCTATGGAATGTATCATGTATTCTATTTAATGTTTATCTTTTGTTATTTAGTTGAATGTTGATGCATTTTGTTCCTTGGTCTATAAGGAAGGGTTAGCACTTTAAAATAAATATCACAAGAAAGGGGGTTGAATAGTGATATTTAAAATTTTCTAAACCTTTTTCGAAAATAAAGCAAGCTATCATTTGGAAAGCTTTGAAAGAACGTATAACAAATTTTTCAACAACACAAATATGATCAAACGATGATCATTTTTTTTTATAAAAATGTGTTTTTCAAAAAAAAGTCAAATTCAAACCCGAGGCCAGTTATACACAAAGAGAGAGAAATATCAGGCACATGAAGTTTTATATTAGTTTGTCTCTTCGACTGAGACTGCATTCAACTCTTGGAAAACCACCAAGTTTCACTAACTTTTTAAAAGTTACCAGTATTTTCATTGTGGTTTCTGGCTCTTACATACCAA
This sequence comes from Glycine tomentella, assembly GCA_007407185.1. NCBI lineage: Eukaryota > Viridiplantae > Streptophyta > Magnoliopsida > Fabales > Fabaceae > Glycine > Glycine tomentella. The sequence continues at coordinate 112,902 of PYAF01001106.1, read as the reverse complement.
GTTTATCACAAAGCTTGAACAACTCAGTATACTTTGTCTTACCAAGCCACTGCTAGCTTTAAAATAAATCAGAATATTTGTTGTTTGGTTGGCTCACTGACTAGTTCTTAATCATTTCACAGACGGATATACAATCTAAGCACTTAGTCTTTTCTCTCAAGATGTTCAAGGTGTTTTGAAAGTTTTTTTACTTTACAAAGAATTTACAAAGATAATTACAAGAAGGTGTTTTGATAGCGTGTAGGTTCATAGCATCATTTCTTCAAAGCTTCTGGTATTTATAGGTCTTCTTCTTCAAGTTTCAGCTATCTCTAAATGGATAGAATTCTTCACTTCATCTCGCATCTAAACATGTGTCCCTTGGGGCATTTAATGTTTGTAATAAATACACGCCCTCTTCATGTTGAAAAATCACTCTCTTTGGCTTCCTTGAAAAATACTTAGCAGAAAACCACTTGCTTTTCGTTAGAGTAGGTCTGTCACAGTAGAGTGAGTCTTTTGATATTGTTTTAATTTCAAAGTGTTGAATGTTTGTTAAATAATTGGCAAGTGAACCAAATAACGCAAATAGTAAATACACCGTAAGACTGAGTGTCGTGTCCACAGGGACTTTGTTTATGCAAAATAGCTTTGTGGAAACCAAATTCTAAGCAATGAAAATATATGATTAATTGGTTTTTGAAAATAAAGTGCAGAAATTAAAAGTATCATAAAATCAACAGGCATTATATAACAAGTTAAAATAGGACACAACTAAAAAGAATACAAACACTTAGAAGGAAAAAATAGGGGAAGTGTAGAATATATGAAGTTGTTGGGTGCTTGGCCTTACTAAACCACTCTTAATGCAATATTAATAATTTTCACTACTCAATGTTCATTCAAATGTTACATTAACCAACAAAAAAAAATACCTTAATCAAGATTTCTCTAGTAGAAGGGCATAAATCACTTGTCGCAACATGTCTGGTCATGACGGGATGACGATAAAAAGAAAGATAAAGAGTCTTCCTAAAAAGGAAAACTCTAGGGAGTCACAACCAACGTTTATTTAAGGAAAACATCGAAAAAACCAAAAGGGATAAAACATGGTTTACGATTTGAGAGAAAAAAGAGTTCGGGAGTCATTTACACACGGGAAAGGTGTTAGCACCCCATGCGTCTGTCATGAAGACGACAGCCTTTAATCGAGCGTGCTAAAAATAAAGTGACTTTTAATTATTTGTTTTCCCTTAAGAACATGACTTATGTTTGTTTTATTTTTGTTTATCCAAAAAAGAAAAGAAATTTTTATTTTTAGAAAAGAGAGGATTTTATACTTTTTTTAGTTTTTTAGGTAGACAAGGGATTTTTCCTTGCTCCTATGTATCCCCATGTGCAATAAGGAAATCCGACTTACGTAGTTCTTTGGTAGAAAATAACTTGTATGTTGGGTTGGTTTTATCTTTTTTTGAAAGATTTATTTCAATTGCGTGAAAAAGAGTCGTTAAGGCATTAGACCTTGAAACGATGTTGAATTTGAAGAAAAAGCGAAGAGAATCGATTAAGGCATCAGACCTTGAAGCAATCTCGAGTAATATGTAATTTTTTGAGAAAAAAGAGAATTGAGTGATCCTTTATTGGAGTATTTTTAGATTTTTTTAAAGTAAAATTTGGATTTGCGGTAAAATCTATGAAGTCAACTAAGTGGGGGGCCTAACATGACATTCACAAAATCTACCCACGTGTTATTGAAACACCACCAAGCGAGTCGGAGACCCAGCATGGAGTGCACAAAACATAAGCCGTACTTAAGAAAACTAAAGTAGAATTGCAAAAATAAATGAATAATTGACATAGAAATATGTAATCAAATGAATGGAAATAGAAAGGGATAGATAGAAGTGGATAGTACACTTAGTAATTAGGGGTGTATACATGAAGAAAGGGAGTGCAATTAGTAGTGCTTATTTAATTTCAAAATGGGTCTGACCCAAAAGGTGAGGGAGTTTAGATATGAAAATTGGAAGGGTCAAATAGCATTACATGCTTTGTTTCAAAGTGGGCTAGGCCCAATATCTAAAGGGTATGTAGTTATAGAAATGTGGACTGTAAATAGCATTGTTTACTTTGTTTCAGGATGGACCAGACTCAACACGAAAAGGGTGTCTGGTTACTAAAAAGGTGGTTGTAAACAATATTATTAATTTTGTTTCAGAATGGGTCAGGTCCAACAATTAAGGTGGTGTAGTTATGAAAACGTGGGTGCAACCATTAATATATATTTTGTTTCAAAATGGGCTAGGCCAAACAACTAAGGGGTGCAGTTAAGAACATGGGGTTAACTTCCTACACCAGCCAAATTTCCTATACACCCAGCATTTTTCATAAAATGACAATAATGTCCTCTTTGATTTTTAACATACACCAGCCAAATGCATACGGATTACCAATCCGGTAGAAGAAATGTGAATCCGTAAGAAGCCGTCGTATCCGTAAGACCGTACGGATTGGCAATCCGTGAGGGGTGTACGGATTGCCAATCCGTGAGGGGTGTACGGATTGCCAATCCGTAACATCCATACGAATTGCCAATCCGTATGGACTTTTGTCTCAGGATATATTTTGAATGTTTTGACATTTTTTTGTTTATAGGGTTTAAAATGTAGGAAACTTTTATTTTATGTATTTTTTGTTTGTAGGGTTTAAACCCCATACGGATTAGTCGAATGAATAAATATACCACTTTCACGAGATTAACAAGAGAATATGTTGTTCTGGAATGA
>PYAF01001106.1:85932-107419 GCA_007407185.1 Glycine tomentella | reverse complement strand
TCCACAGCACGACAAAACAGCAGCGCACAGGGAAGAAGAAGAACCCAAATCGCGCAAGGAAGCAGAGAACACAAGGAAGAAGAAGAAGGAAGAAGAAGAAGCGCCAAACGATTTCATGACTGGTGTATTAGAAATTTTAAAAAACTTATGTTTTATTATTTTAAGCAAGGTTATTTGTGGTATTTCACAAATACCTGTTGGGTGTATAAGAAGTTAGATGGGTGTAGGAAGTTAACCCCTAAGAACATGTGGGGAAAAAAAGCATATTGTAGTTTGCTTCATAATGGGTCAGGCCCAACAGTTAAGGAGGTGGATTTATGAAAATTATGGTGCAAAGAGTAAAATAAAGTTTTTTTTAGGGTTATGGTTGGAACTGGGTCAAGACGACCCGACCCAACCTGAATTTAGCAACTGGGCACAGCAGCCACATATGCCAAATGCGGGGAAGAAGCCAAAGCAGCGCGGGGAAACGTGGAGCCTCATCGCAGAGGAGGACCCCCTGCCGCCACCGCCGCGGGGGTGACGTGCGATGGTGGTCGGAGTTGGTGCAGTGGTGGTGGTGGTGGCCGAAGTTCGTGGTGGTGCGTGTAAGGTGGTGCGAGGTGGTGGCCGAAGTTGCGCGGTGGTGGCAAAAAAAAATGAAAAAGAAGGAGAAGAAAGGAGGGAAAGAAGAAAAGAGAGGAATGGGAAGAGAAAAAATGAAGAGAATGGAGGTCACCTGAGACCTATCCTCCTCCTCTGGCCCCTCTGCCAAATGGCGCTTTCTGATTGATCTGTTTTCCTTCTTTGGGATTTGCACCTTGTCTCTGCCATTAATGCTCCAGCCCCCCTACTTTTATGTGCTGTAGCATTTTTTTACCTAATGGGAATTTTTTTCTTTTTTTTTGCTTTATTTTTTTCTTTTCTCTTTTTTTTTTACTATTTTCTTTTTTCTCTTTTTTATTTTCTTTTTATTTATTTTTTTCACTGGGACAGAATTAGGGTTTGTCAAGATTTCTCTAGTAGAAGGGCCTAAATCACTTAGCTTAACTCCTAATCGCTTAGCAAGTTAAGCCAAGTGACTTGAATCAAAACAAACCAAAGAAACATCATTCTATCCCTAGACATGAGTTCATTAGAAGCTACTTTCAGTTCTTAGTAGTGATAGCATTTCCTAATGACTTTCACACTATATAAACATGCATGTGGGTGATCAAACAATAACAAGACACTAATAAAAGAAAGTAAGCAATAAAAATGAAAATAACATTGAATAAATAGTAAAGATAATTACATCAAAGTGTTAAGTGCACCAAGCTCTAACAATGGCTGATTTAGCCTCTCATTGTGATGAGAAGCCTTACAAGATGGAAAAATACAAGAGTGGACAGAGAGAAAATGATGAAGAATAAGGAAGAAGCGTAAAGTGTTCTGTGTTTTCACTCCTCACTTTGCCCTAGTTTGATCCCCCTGGATCCTAAGGGAATGTCCCTTTTATAATGGGCCTAAGGCCCTTTTCTTGTCACTTTAAAGAATGCACTACTTGTTGGGTGAGCAAGATTCGTTGGGAAAGTTCTTCGCAAATACAAAAAGTCACTCTTCAATTTGTTTTACTCGTTGGGCGAGTTCTTCTGAATTCCAAAAGTTGCAATTATATTACTTTCTTCCTTCCGTAGAGCTTTGCTCCCTGAGTGAGTTTGCACTCGTTAGGTGAGTTGTGAAGATGATATGGACACTCTTCCTCCATTCAAGTCGAACTCTCTCGTTGGGCGAGCATATCTCGTTGAGCGAGTCTTCCTTGTTTAGACAACTTCCTCTTTCTCTCTTTGTTTTCCAAAAACCTAATAAAGGCACAAAACTAGAAGAAAAAGCTTAAAGTTTTATTTACAAGCCTAAAGTTTTATAAAGCACTAAATTTTAACTAATTGAGGCTCAACTAGACAAAAATTAAGGAAAAAGCAAAAAATTGTTGTGCTAAATGTAATTCAAATGTAATTATGCACAATAATTATCAATATTCCTTTTTTCTTCTTAGGATTCCGGCAGATCCTAAGTGAATGTCTTATAAGATAGATCCCGCAAAACAAATCTCAAACACAAAGTATTAAATAAAGTTTTTAAATGTTGTATCAGATCATAACAAATGTTTGCTTCCATTTGAAACTTCAAACACAAATTCAAAGTTTACAATTTGATTGTGCATAAAATGCAGTTTTTGACCATTATATTTATTTGCATCTAATTAAAATATTTAAGGATCTTGATTCTTCTTGAAGACACAAATTCTTTTGACTTAACAAGAACTTTTACCTCCTTAGTTACATTACTTGTTTCAACCACACTTTGTGTCTTCTAATTAATGAAATTTGTCTTTGCGGTTAAAAAAAAGTTTGTAAACCATTCGCTAGAGGTGGAAAAATTGAACAATTTATTTTTATAGCTAAATTTAAAATCAAAATTACTTTGTTTAAAATTGACCTAAAAGTGCTTCAAAGCTTAGTTAACAATCAATTTAGTTTCATTTTAATTAAATATATTTATTAACTCTGATATATTTTATATTGATGGGAAATTCATAACCCATATTAAATCAATATTTAACTCCAACCAAAGGAATAAGAAAATTTTATTCCTATCTAATAAAAATCCCTCCTTATGAGTAAAAATTTCGATATACCGTTCTTTACTTTAAAAAAGATATGAACTATAAGTCTCTTTGGATATAAATTATAAATATTTTTGAAAATTTTATATTGAAAATATATAATTTTTTAATAGAGAAGTTCTTAAAAATACTTTTAATATTGTATCCAAATATACCCATATCTTCTACTAGGAGTGGATGAACTTAATATAGCAAAATAATTTGGAAGAAAATAGCTCAGGAGATAAAGGGCAACGTGTTTGTTTTCACGGGTTGATTTGTATAGCTATGAAAGTTTTTTTTTTCTTTGGCGGGAGTCATTAAAAAAATAGGGATAGCGAGGACCTTATGCACATTTTTTTTTTTCTTGTTTGTAATAAAGGTGCATTATATGTTGGAACTTTCGTATGGCCATTACGTTTGAATATACTTCAAACACATTTGTAATTTTTTTTTAAAAAACTTTAACGATTAAAGTATTTCCATAATTATAATATATTCCTAGAAAAAAAATAATGTCAACCAAACACGTTTAAAATTATTCATGCCATATAAAAAGTATTTTCAACTATTTTTAATAGTTAAACAAACACATTTTTATAAAATACTTCAAAATAACATTTTCATGTTATATATATATATATATATATATATATATATATCTCCAAAAATAATATTCTCAACTCTCACGACTAAAAAAATTGTCAGTATAGAACAAACTTTCCCTAATATATTATAGTAATAAACAAGATCCTTAAATTCTTAGTGAAAAAGATTATTTTGCAATTTCAGTTAACCTCACTATTGTATAAAAAATGGCATGGCCAAAATGATTATATCGAAAGATTAGCCTTATTTAATATAGAAAAGTTTTCTTAACCGGATTATCAACTAATATATGTTGCATGTACACTTTTTTTTTTTTAAAATTTCTCTAATGTAAAAAAAAAAAAATAGTAAATTACAGAAAAGTGAGAATACATCCTAAATTTGAAATTCGTTAAATTTGTTAGGTAATTAATATATATGATTCAAATCAAGAGTGATTACACTTAAGAGGGTTGAATCTTTTCTTCCCCTTAAAGCATTTCACAAAATAATATAAAGACGTACAATAGTAAAAAGGCGTTAATTCATTTAGATTTGTCAATGAAAGTAAAATGAAGTTACCAACATACTTACCATGTGTGCCCTAACTAGAACGTTGAAAATCTCATGGTTTAAATATATAACCTTGCCTTTTCCAACTTTTCATCCTAAGAAATTAATCGCCTTAAATTCATCTTGGTGATTCCTCTCCTTCAACTCCAACATAACTCTATTCTGTTTTAATTTCTTTCTTTCCCTAAGAAAAGTTTCTCTTCATTTTTTTTCTTCTTCACATCCATTTTCAAACCTTGTTATTTTTTTGTCATTCACATTGTAATACAAATCATATGATCTACAAAAGTAACTAGCTAGTTGCATGCATCTGTATAATGCTCTACAACAAGGTTGTTAAAGAGGAATCAGAGCTAGAGGAAATGAGAAAGGAAAAACCATATAGTAAGATGAGATATGAAGCACTGATCAATTTGGTCATTGGAGGGGTCAAGGATGAGAAATTCAAAGGGTTGCTAAATGATGGCATAAAGGGTGATCACAAACTCAGATTTATCATGCTTGCTCGGAAGAGATCGTCACTTTTGAAGCTTTGGACAATTCGAGTTGCATTTGTGATGCTGCTTTGGACCATTATTGTAGTGCAATTCAAAGGCCTTGGTGACATGGTAACACCTGCCATGTTCAAAACTAGTACTCGTTCTTCTGCCTTCTTTCTACCACCTCAAAGTACGTATCATAATCTTTCTGGCAACTGTTTTTTTTTTTTTTTTTTGGACGATGATCTGTCTTCCAATTTTACATATTTAGAGTACTGGTTGGAGGAATTAAAATGACTATAACAGGGTTGCCAAAAAAGATGTCATCTTTTTTTGTCCCTGTTAATTTTATTTTGCTTTAGTTTCTAATGTTAAGATTTCTAACAAGTGATGACATGAGTCGAAAAATTATTAAAAATTATTAAGTAATTGAGGACTATTATATATTTATGACATGTAATCAATTTTTACTTAACATTGAATCATTTAAAACTTTTAATTTTAGAAAAATAATAACATTTAATTCATATTCTGTAGAGATTAATTAAGACTATCATATTTCCAGACCATATAATAATTTGTCGTGACCCACAGAAATTATAAAACAGGTCTAATAATAATAGTAGGTACCAAATTAATCTGAACCAAAAAATATGAATGTTTTGTAATAAAAAATAATTTTAGTCTAACTATATAATATATTATTTCAGTTTTTTATTTATTTTGAAGTTTGCTAACAATAGTTTTGTCCCCGTTATATGAAAGTTTTCAAAAAGCTGCGATTGAAGAGTTCCACTTTTTGTAGAAATGAAAGTTGTCTAACTATCTATTATGAAATAGGATTTTAATTCGTATGCATCAACACCGTAAAGATGTTTTACATCGTAGTTAATAACAAAAAAAATTATTTTTAAAATGTTTAAGTCTTATTTCAACTACACGTACTGTGCACAAAAGTTGACTGTAAAATAACTAGTATATAACAATAAACTCTAAGAAATAAGGTTTTACGTTGCAGTTAAAGTAGTTTTTGCATTGTAGTCTAATAATATGCAGCCCCATGTAGCCAATGGGATCCACAATCGCGGCCTAATTTGGTTCCGGCTCCATTAGGTGATGCACTCTCGTGATTCTAAACTTTGCTATAAACTCATAACAGATAATATTTTACCATACGAATGTAACTTACCTTCTTTTTTTTTTTTAATTTAATTGATAAGAATCTCATATAAATAGTAAACCACCAAAAAAGATAATATGAATTAAAGATATTAATTTTACTTTCAGTTACCTATATAACCCAAAAGGCTTAAACCACCAAATAAGAATTTGCCTTTCTCTGTCTACCCTGGTCCCGGAATAAAATCACAATTTAACTTTTTTCCTTTTAAAAAAATCTGTAATGACTGAAAATGAATCACACGTTAAAACCTTGCCTTGTAGTTGCACGCAAGCACTAAACTAGCACTTAATCGTTGTGCATTTTATCTACCATACGCATCAACTTCGCGTATGAATTTGCACACAAAGGTTTCCAAATAAGGCTAAGTTCCACGGATTATAACTCCCAAAGACTAACCAAAATGGAATAGCAACAAGTAATATCTTATCCCCTATGTTTTCCATGCAGGGGTTTACGAGAATAATAATGGGTATCTAATGGTTTCTTCCAATGGAGGATTGAATCAAATGCGAGCTGGAGTAAGCTTTTGTCATTGATCCAATACTTTATTCCTTGCATTTCTGATGCGTGCAATTGCTCACTTTCCGTGGTTAATAGCATTCCTAATTATTGTTGTTATTTTCTCAATTTGTGCAGATATGTGACATGGTTACCATTGCAAGATACTTAAATGTTACACTAATAGTTCCTGAGCTGGATAATATCTCCTTCTGGAATGATCATAGGTGAGTGGAGCCAGTTTGTTCCCTTTCACTATTTTTCTTAATTTAGAGTAAATTACACTCTTTTGGAGATTTCTTAGATTGTACTAAACCCTTTGTTTTTTAAGGTTTACAGCAATTTCCTTAAAGGAATATACCTCATGGTTTTGTCAAATAATTAATAGGGCTAATACAATGTATATAGTTTGTGTTAGTATAATGTTTTGCAACCATGTAATAATAAGGTTATTATAGGGAGGAAAAAGGACTATAGAGAGAAATTTAACAAAATTTCAAGAAAAGATAGTGTAATTTAAATTTTTTTTCTAAAATTTTTAGGCATGGATACATTAGGAAGGACCCATTGAACAAGCTAGCTAGCTATTTGGTTATGAAGCACAAAAGGAAATGATACATTAAAAACTGTAAGTGTGCTGATTATGACTGCAGCCAATTCAAAGATATATTCAATGTGGATTATTTCATCAATTCATTGAGAGATGAGATTCGGATACTGAAAGAGCTTCCTCCACAACAAAAGAAGAAGGTGGAAACAAAGTCCATCTATTCCATGCCACCCATTAGTTGGTCAAATATGTCATATTACTACGATGTGGTAGGTAGCCTTCTAGCATAGAGTTACAAATTAAGTTACAATAATTAATATTGTGCATACCTTGTGAAATCATATAAAAATTAACTTCAATTTTCGAATATTAAAAAAATAGATTCTTCCCCGGATAAAAACATATGGGGTAGTACACTTCACTAAATCTGATGCAAGACTTGCAAATAATGGGATACCTGAGGAAGTTCAGAAACTTAGATGCCGAGTGAATTACCATGCTTTGAGATTTGTTCCTCCAATTGAGCAATTGGCCAAGAAGATTGTTAAGATTCTTAAGGAGAGAGGGCCTTTCTTGTCACTTCATCTTAGATATGAAATGGACATGATAGCTTTTACTGGTTGCAATGAAGGATGCAACAAGGAAGAGATTGATCAGTTAACAAAAATGAGGTAAGCAACATTATTCACTCTTCAACATGGGAAAATCAATTCTAACTCTGGTGTTTGATATTTGCACACCCCTTGTACATTTGCACACAATCAACCATTTAAAGTACACTAATCCTCCAAATTTTAATTGGACTTGAGCATTTTCTCTTACTAGTATTTCTACATAGAAAAAGTATCATTTGGCATGACAGACTTCTACACCCCCTCTCACATGTGGTAAGATCTGTTGGGCCAACTTGTATTTTCTATATAAAAAAAAAAAAAAAATTGGCACAAGGACAAAAGAAGCCGCATCTCACTGGGTAAGGTAGATTATATTGATCACACAATACCATTGAATTTGGTAAAAGACCAAAATCTCAATTTTTCTTACCATAAGATCCCACTTAGTGCATGTTTGTAAAAAGATCTCTATCCTTATTTTTTTTCGTTCATCCATTGGATCTATATTGGATAGCGAGATGCAACATTTTCAACAGATTTTTTCCCCTTCAATGTCCTTCTTGGTTTCACTCCCTTTTTATAAGGTTAAAAACCATACAATTTACTCATTTTAAAGATACTTCCGGTAATTTTCTTTGCACCTGTCTAAACCATTTAGTAAGAATGTAAAGCATGGTAAAAAAGATTGTGGAATTATGATTGCTTTTTCACATATGCCAAGTATTGTGAAAAGTACATTTCTCATAATATAGTACACTAAAATCATTGTTTGCTGTTGAAATTTGTTTAGATATGCTTATCCATGGTGGAAAGAGAAAGAGATAGATTCTGAGAAGAAAAGAAAAGATGGTCTTTGCCCTCTGACTCCTGAGGAAACTGCTCTAACACTACGTGCATTAGACATTGATCGTAATATTCAAGTTTATATTGCTGCTGGGGACATATACAAACCAGAGAAAAGAATGGCAAGTCTCAAAGAAGCCTTCCCAAATCTGGTTAGCAAACACAACCTTTTCAGAACTACAATCAACAATTTCTGGCAATTTAAACAAAATTATCATTAACTTGTTATCTACTAATTACCCTAATAGGTTAAGAAGGAGACATTATTGGAACCCTCAGAGCTTAATCCTTTCCGGAACCATTCAAACCAAATGGCAGCATTGGATTATTACGTGTCAATAGAAAGTGACATATTTGTTCCCTCATACAAAGGGAACATGGCAAAACTGGTTGAGGGCCACAGAAGGTGCATAAATTTTATTTTGTTGCATTAACCATATAAAGGAGAAATTGTTAGGTTAGTCAGTACCATCATAGTCTCAATTAATCTCCATATGAAATAATTAATTGAGTATTATTAATTTTTCTTGTATATTAAAAAACTTTGATATATATCACATATAAAAAAAAAATAACTAACACACCTCAATCTGGAGGCTCTTCCCATGACTAATAAGTCAACAAGATATAATTTTAACACTATGTCAAGACTCGCACTCACATGTCACATATAAAGACATGAAATAGGTCAGCATGTTCTTAAGATTAATTTTGTGATGCTTTCAGGTACTTGGGATTCAAGAAAACAATTCTTTTAAACAGAAAAATTCTGGTGAAACTCATAGACAAGTACAAAAATGGGATCATAAATTGGAACGAGTTCTCCACTTCAATGAAGGTAGCTCATGCAGACCGTGTAGGGAACCCCATTACAAGATCAATGGTGCCTGGAAAACCCAAGGAAGAGGATTATTTCTACACAAACCCACAAGAGTGCTTGTCACCAGTTGATAGACCTTAACTTTACATCACAAGCTAAAGACTTTATGCTCTATTTTGTGATGGAATTGAACTAGATTGGAAGAAGATTCATTAACATAAGGATCAATCACTCTGACTACATTTGCAATTTGGATTCTCGTTAAATAATCATAGATGTGTAATTAAATTCATACACTGGGATGATAGTTATGTAACATCATTATATAACTGTTTGTTTTATCTTAATGTATTTAATGTTTTGTAAGAAATAATATTTTAATTACTTTGATTAGTTGGAAGCCTCATTCAAAAGCCAAAATAACTCCTAGGATCATGCAAAGTTGTTCGTAGCGGCTCGATGGCAGCAAGAGTGCAATGACATGAGAGGTGTGTTACACTATCATTCAATCATAACTCATCATGCATTTATGGTAATTACTTTAAAAGTTATGCCGATGACAATTTCTGATTGGATAATAGTATAAAATTTCTATACATGACCATTAAACACTTAAAAATACACGTTTTCTAAGCAACTTTTTAAAATAACTTTATACTTCCATGTTTGTTGTTGAATTGATGAAACGATTGGATGAGGATTACAGAGAGGAAGTGATAGGGCCTTATTTCAGTAATTACTCTGCATGGCACAACCATAGGTAGGTATAATTGTATAATTATCTTCAAATTTACTCGTTTAAAGGGGCATTCCGGTGCTTGTTGTCTGTGTGGTTTTTCTGTATGATTCCACTCATTTAAGTACAGGAGTTACATAAGTATGTTTTACATACTTGTCAATTGACCCTAAGTTGTTTTACTTATGTTTGTATGTCTATGAAAAAACATTAATTTCAATGTTAGGAATAATGTTGTATTGTGATCTTGTTCATATATTGGTATACAAGATTGATTTGTCTGCTTGTTTGTTTTTTTTTTCCTTAAACAAACATTGACATTAATCAACCGTACAAATTTATATATTTTCCATGTGAGACTTGGAGGTGTTCTTCTGGCATCTATGCTTGATCAATTGTTGTCGAGATTGGTGGTTTGATTTTGTGCCTACACCCATCTGGGTGTTTGGCAAATATTGTTTCAATAATCAATTGACTGCTACTTTGAAGCATTCTACAAGATTCTCACATAGATAAACAAACTGAAAGTATATGTTATGTGTACTTAAAAATGACCCTATTTGGTGCTTGATATGGTGACATGCCATGTTCCATCAAAATACATACCTACCCATTTCCCACATCTTAAATGATCATCATACATGATGCAATGACTCTTAGTCTCTTACCATTTGAATGTGAGAGATATTTTGACATTGTAGCAGGGTTTGTGGATCTGTATGCACTAGATACTATCCCTTGTTAGAATAGTAGGAAACCCTTTTTTATTTTTGGTTTTCATTCGACATTTCTATTTTTTTTCTTTGTCTGGGTCAAACTAACACCACTCTTTAAGACTTTATTTCATTGGGTAATAGGTAAAGTGTGATTTTTCTTGATTAACTAATTTTAGTAATCTAAGCCAAAATGCTAAGAAAGGTATATTACCTAATTTTTGTTAGATACAAGGGAAGCTTGAAGAAGGATCAAGATATATGTTGAAATTTGGACGAGTTTTTAGCTTTTAACATGTTATTCAATTGAAGACATTTGATATATCTAGATGTATGAGAGTTTCATCTTTTGATCCATAACATTGCATAAACATCATTCATTGGCTTGCATTCATGATTTTACAAAAGCACATGGTTTGTGAAAAAGCTTTAAGATTACATGATTGCATAAAAGCCAAGTATTCATGGTTCAAGTTTTTGGAAAAACTCTTTTTGACTGTCTTAATCGATTACCACAATTTGGTGATATATTACTTGAGCCTTGAAGAACAGAATAATCGATTACCAACATTAAGTAATCGATTACTCAGTACAAACACAGAACAAGTACTATCTGTGTTAATCGATTATCATTTATCTGTAATCGATTACTAAGCACTTTTGTGAAATAGAAAAACTCTGTGTTAATTGATTACATGACGAATTAATCGATTACTTTGTTCATGCATCTTTTCCAGAAAGCTTAAGAACAAATTAATTGATTAAATGAACAGTTAATCAATTACTTAAGAGTAAATAATTGATTACATGTACGTATTAATCAATTACATTCAGTTACATCAGTTTCTCTATATAAAGCTGTTAAGTCTTTTGAAAGATTAATTCATCACAATTTCGAGATTTTCACTGATATTCAAAGGCTTCTAAACTGAGAGAAAATACACTGAGTAACAAAGCTCTTGTCCTACAATTCAAGATTCTCATGAATCATTGGTAGAATTCTCTTTGGACAAGATTTCAAAGGATTTTCTTGGAGAGCTTGGTTTGAAACTTGCTTTCTTTCAACCTGATCATTGATTGGTAAACATTTGCATTTGCATTCCTTGGATCATAAGGTTGTATCTCTCCTCTAAAATCTGGTTGTAATTCTTTTTTACATTTCAGCTTATAAGTTGCTATTGCAAAAGGGTTTTTTAAGCTTTTCCAGAGTAGGATTCACTAGAGGGAAGAATAGAGAAGGGTTCTCTATGTCTTGATCATTAGAAGTCTAATAAGTGTTTAGATTTCAATTCTTTATCTAGGGTTGATAAATGGTGATCTTTGTAAGCTTGTAAAGAATTTTTTTTTTATAATAGAACTCTAATCATAGTTTTGATTAGAACAAACTAGATGTAGTTTCTCTTTTGAGTGGTGAACCAATATAAGTTATTGTGTTGATTACTTTCTTTAATCTCTTCCTGTTATCTTAATCTGAGACTATTCAGTGAAATCTTTATTACTCAACAAGTAGAAGTTTCTGTAATTGTTTTCTTAAGCTGAGTGGTTTGATTGATTGAAACATTCTTCATTTTAAGTGTGATATGATCTTATAACTATGATTCATACAAAATTTTAAAAGGCCAAATTTTAACCAATTTACCCCCTCTTGGTTAATTGTGTGAGTTCATATTGTTTTCAATTTTATTAATACATTTTGCATTGGGAATTTTTTAGCATATTTTTGTCTAATTTACTGAAAAGAAAGGCTAGAGGATATTTCCCTAAAGAAAAAGTTTTGAAGAGGAGTTTGAGCATGTCCACCAAGCTATTTTTACTAATATACATCACCAGAGTGGCTGGTTTTATAATCATTGACTAATTAATCAAACACTGAGAACTGATGCCCCTCAACTTGGTTTGTCCCTGCTTTCTTATGGATCTAATATAACTAAAGTTAGGGACAATGGCTTTCATGGTTGTGGTTTGTCTCTGCTGAGTGGTACACTATCAGACACTAGAACACTTCCAATCATTCTTTATTTTAATTAGGTTGTTGAAGGAATAAACTCTTTGATATGAACCAATACGGGGGTTCATTATTTTTTGTACGGATCATCCTCAAAAGGCTCTCTCCTCTTTCTTTCCAATGTGGACTTCAGCAATATATTTCTAATTAAAAATTACACTAAAAGAAGTCTAAACAAAAAGTAATTTTCGTCCATAACTTCGTTCTGAACTTCCTGTTTAATTTTCATCATCATAGATGTAGAATTAGGACCTGAGACTAGAAATATGACTTGTAGGAAATCTTCAAAGCTTTCGAACGCATCAAAGAACGTGTAAAACAAACATCTAGAACTCAAGTTATGTTCAAAACATTAGAGCAATCTGGGCTCTTCACTCATTTGAATCCATTGGAGCAATCTAAGCTCTTCTTTCGGGTTGGTCTTTAGGATCAAGTCAAGGTTGATATCTTGGTCCAATGCTTGAGAAAGGAAGTAGTTCACTTCACGATCCAATGCTTCTTGTGCTTCCTTTGATGTTACCCTTGTTATGAGCCTTCCAATCCTTGTAGTGCACTATTGGACTTTGGACCCGTTGGGCTTTCTTGGTCCTTATCATGCTCCACTCCTTTAAAAGAATTCATCCTCGAACTGGGATCTTCATCACCTACATAAAAAAGACTTAGGTTAGCAACATTAAATGTGGCGCTTACCTCATACTCACCAAGGAGGTTAACTTTGTATGCATTGTCATTGATCCACTCCAAGATTTGGAAGGGTCCATCTCCTCTAGGCAAAAGTTTTGATTTCCTTTTGGTAGGAAACCTTTCTTTTCCCATATGGACCAAACCCAATCTCCAGGTTCATAAACAACTTTTCTTCTCCCTTTGTTTGATTGTTTAGCATATTGCTCCATTTTTTTTTCTCAATTTGTTCTTTCACTTTTCTTGGAGCTTCCTCACATACTCGGCTTTGGCCTTACCATCCTTATGATTCAAAGAAGAAATGTTAGGTAAGGACAACAAATCAAGAGGGGTGAGAGGATTGAACCCATACACAATCTCAAAGGGAGAACAACTAGTTGTAGAATGGACAACCCTATTTATTATAAGCAAATTCAACAAGAGGCCAACATTCCCCCCATATCTTAACATTTTCTTGATGATTGACCTCAACAAGGTTGAAAGGGTCTGGTTCACAACTTCGATTTGTCCATCTGTTTGTGGGTGGCAAGTGGTGGAGAAAAAGATCTTAGTACCCAATTTATTCCAAAGGGTCCTCCAAAAATGGTTAAGGAACTTAGTGTCCCTATCGAAAATAATACTTTTGGGCATCCCATGGAGCCTCACTATGTCTTTGAAGAATAAATATGTCACATGGGTGGCATCATCTACCTTATGGTAAGGTATAAAGTGAGCTATCTTTGAAAACCTATCCACAACCACAAAAATGGAATCATTTTCTCTTTTAGTTCGAGACAAACCAAGCACAAAGTCCATAGACAAATTGGTCCAAGGGGAATTAGGAATAAAAAAAGGAGTGTATAGGCCATTTCGCAAAACTTTTGATTTATCCTTTTTATAAACTATGCGTGTAGCACACAACTTATGCACATTGCACCACATGTCAGGCCAATAGAAATGCTCATGCAACATATCCAAAGTCTTTTGTACCCAAAATGACCCATCAGTCCCCCCTCATGTGCTTCTCTCAAAGGAGTTCACATAAAGAACATTTAGGCACACACAAATATTTTTCTTTGAAAAGAAACTCATCATGCCTAAAATACCCATCATGTGCCCCCTTTTCACATGCAACATATATCTTGGAAAAATCATCATCATGCACATACAAGTCCTTAATGTGTTCAAAACAAAGCAACTTTGTTTCAATCATGGCAAGCACCGTATATCTCCTATAAAGAGCATCAGCCACAACTTTCACTTTTTCTTGCTTGTGTTTAATGACATAAGGAAATTGTTTAAAAAAATCAACCCATTTAGCATGCCTTTTTTTATTGAGCTTACCACCTTCAAATATTCGACTGATTCACAATCACTATGAATGAAAAATTGTTTGGGCAAAAGGTAATGTTGCCAAGTATAAAGAACCCTTATGAGCGCATACAATTCCTTGTCATAAGTAGAGTAATTCAAAATAGCACCATGCAACTTTTCACTAAAGTATGGTAGGATGACCCCCTTGTAACAAAACAACCCCAACACCCACATTTGATGCATCACATTCAAGCTCAAAAGATTTGAAAAAATCGGGCAAGGCAAGTATGGGTGCATGAGTTAATTTTTCTTTTAGGGCATTAAAACTCCTCTCTTGGGCCTCCCCCACTTAAAAGTCACATTCTTTTTAACTATTTCATTTAAAGGCGCAGCTAGGGTGCTAAAGTCTTTCACAAATTGCCTATAGAAACTAGTTAACCCATGGAAACTTCTCACTTCACTCATAGATTTTGGGTAGGCCACTTTCTTATAACTTTTATATTTTCTTCATCCACTTGGACTCCTTTGGAACTTACCACAAAGCCAAGGAAAACTTGATCAGTACAAAAGATACATTTTTCTAGATTAGAATACATATTTTCATTTCTAAGCACATGCATAACAACCATAAGGTGTTCAATATGCTCTTCTAATGTCATGTTATAGATCAATATGTCATAAAAGTACACAGCCACAAAATTTTCCAAAAAATCCCTTAAAACATGATTCATGAGTCTCATAAAAGTACTAGGAGCATTTGTAAGTCCAAAAGGCATCCCCAACCATTCATACAAACCATACTTTGTTTTGAAAGTTGTTTTCCACTCATCCTCTTCCCTTATGCGAATTTGATTGTACCCACTTTTTAAATCAACTTTAGAAAAATAGCACACACCATACAATTATCAAACAAATCATCAAAACGGGAAATGGGGTGTCTATATTTAACATTTATATTATTAACAGCTCTACAACCAGTACACATTCGCCAAGTGTCATCCTTTTCAGTAACAAGGATTACCGGGACAGCACAAGGACTCAAACTTTCTCTTACCCAACCTTTTTGCAGCAACTTCTCAACTTATTTTTGTAACTCTTGTGTCTATTGAGGGTTGGACAGATAAGTGGGTCTAATGGGCAAAGAGGGCCCTGACACAAAATCCATTTGGTGTTCAATCCCCCTTAAGGGAGGTAAACCGGGTGGGACACTCTTTGGAAACACGTCTCCAAATTCCTGCAAGAGATAATCAACAACACTAGGAAGAGGCTTAGAGTTAGAATTCAAATACAAGTCCTTATTCACGCACATGTACATTTCTTGTTTTGCCAAGCATGCCCTCTTGATATCACTCTCCCTAGCAAATAAGTTTTCTATCCTTATCTCAAGCACAGGAGTTTGGTTTTTAACATACTTTTCATGTTTAGCTTTAGAAATCTTTTTTTCATGTTCTCTTTTTACTTTCAAAGCAAAATGATCTTGGCACACCTCTTTAGGAGAAAGTTGTACAAGTGTTATTTTACGACAATCATGAGAAAAAAGAAAACTTGTTAGTAAAATCATCGTGAATAGCATGCTTATCAAATTGCCAAAGTCTTCCAAGCAAAATATGGTTGGCCTCCATAGGCACAACATCACACAACATCATCCTTGTACTTACCAATGCAAAAACTTACCATCACTTGTTGATTAACAACTAAGTCATCATTCTCACTTAGCCATTGGAGCTTGTATGGCGTGGATGAGGTTTGGTACTAAGATTGAGTTTGCTCACCAAGTGAGTGCTTGCCACGTTGGTGCAACTTCCCCCATCTATAATCAAGGAGCACACCTGCCCTTGAATGACACAACTTGTATGGAAGATTTTTTTTCTTTGGCTCTGGTCATCAGCCACAATCTGGTTTCCCAAGAGTCTCCTTACCATTAACAAGTCACCTTCCGGAGCATAAGCTTCACAATCATCTTCTTCCTCACTTGTAGGTGTTTTTTAGGGGCATACATCACTAGAAATGTCCATGTTGTCCCTTAACACCATGACACGCTTATTGGGGCATTGTGAGGGGGCATTGTGAGGTGATGTGCACACTGTCCAAGCACTTAAAGCACTTGATGTTCTTGGCTTTTTGAGTGACAGAAGAAGAAGAAACATTATTAGTAGAAACCAAAGGATTAGAGTTTTTAGAGATTTTACCTTCCTTGGCCCATCGTGGTGGATCCTCTTTGGTTAGTCTATCTTTCCAAGAGAAGTGCTTAAAGCTTGAAGAAGGTTTTCGGTTAGAATACCTTCTTTTGAGTTGTTGTTCAACTTTGATCGATTGATAGACTAAGTCCCCAAGCTCGACATAATGTTGTAGCTCCACAACATCTTGTATCTCTCTATTAAGCCCATGTAAGAAGCGCGTCATGGAGGCTTCCGGTTCTTCAACAACATTTGCTCATACCATAGTAACCTCTATCTCATTATGATACTCATCCACACTTAGACTCCCTTGAGTGAGTCTTTGGAACTTATTGTGAAGCTCCCTATGGTAATGGGGAGGAACATATCTTTTTGTCATCATTGCTTTCATCTCCTCCAAGTATTCACCGATTCATCTCTTATTGTCCTTCTCTCATTTTGTAGTTGGTCCCACCAAATTAGAGCATAGTCTGTAAATTCTATAGCTGCCAATTTTACCTTTTTGTCTTCTTTATAGTTATTGCAGTAAAAAAATTGCTTTATTTTTATCTCACACTCCAAATAAGTCTCGGAGTCATTCCTCCCTTGAAATTTAGGTATTTTAATTTTTACCCCATCAAGTCCTTTATCTCTCTCATTTCTCCTCCTAGGTCTTTCTTCTCTATTATTTTCCCTATGCCTCCATTCATTCCTTCACCTATCCTCATGCCTCCTAGGACTCTTCCTCTCTTCATCTCCACTATCACTCCTTTGAGTGGATGTTCTAGACCTATGCCTTTCTCTTCTATCCATCCTCTCCTCCATCCTCTGATTGTGCTCTAACATTTGAGCATATTAATTGGTCAACTCGTCTACACGAGCCTGCATTGCATCAACTCTAAGGGTGGGAGGGGTACTAGAACCACTAACCATTATATAGTAGTATGAGGAAAATATGAAGAGGACCTCACCACTCTACTCATGTGTTTTACTCAAGAAATGGCAACAGAAAATGACTTTGGATTTTAATGTAAATGCTCTTGCCTTTTACCACTCAAAGTTCTCTTTAGGTTCTTAACAAGATCAATCACATTTCAAAAGCAAAAGTTTTTTTTTTATATAAAAATTATAGTCATCCTCACAAGAGTTACTCACTGGATTCACTGAACGAAAGGAAAACCACAAAGACAACAATCAAAAGAAACTTTAAAAGACAAACTAGAAAAGGTAACAAAGAAAGACACGCTCAAATAAGAAGGCCAAACAAAGACAATATGAAACTAAAAAAAAAAAAAGAATCATGTTATAGCACCACAAATAAACTTTCACAATTGTCAAATGAATTAGTGCAAAAGGGTTCTCTTATGAAGCAAGCAACATGTTTTTTTTTTTTTTACAACAAGCAGCTTAAAAGAAACACTTCTGGCTTCTCTTGTTTTTTTTTAAAAAAATTTACTACCTTTTTTCTTTTTCACAGTAACGTAAATTACTTTTGGTTGATGCCCAATTGTGAACACTAATGGTTTAGTTCAGAATAAGACACGCATAGTAACATTGTTACAACAATAATATGAGTAGAATATAACAAAGTTGTAAATTGCGCAAAAGATAAAGAAGGAGAAATAAAAGAACATAATGATGAAGAACGAGAAATAAAAGAATGGAATGATAAAGAACGAAAACAAAAGACAAAAAAAAGGGGCATGAATTAAAGAACAGAATATAAACAATATAGCCATTCTAGACAAAATGGCAATGATCAAGAGATCAAACTTGAAAATAATAGGAATACTTCACAACAACCAAGAGGGGGGTGAATTGGTTGAACCTTGGTATTTTAAAAAATTAAATTCAAATCAGAGTTTCAGGATCTTTATCACTTTCAAAACCAAGAAACCTTTTACTCAATCAAATAGCTCAGCCCAAGAATTCAATAGATCAAAATAAAACTTGTTGAACAATGAATATGATTCAAAGAATTAAAGATCAATGAATAAGATGAGAATAGAGATATAGAAATAAGAACACAAGCAATTTATACTGGTTCACTTTAAAACATGAAGCTACATCCAGTTTCTTCTAATTCACACTGAATTAGAGTTCCACTATTTATAAAATATTCTTAAAAGCTTTTACATGAACCTCCCCTTTATCAATCCTAGATAAAGAACAGAAATCTAAAACCCTATTAGACTTCTAAGGAGAAAGATTCAAAGAACACTACTCTAATAGTCCCAAGCTAGAAGAATCCAATTACAATAGCCAATTTCAACAAAATATGTAAACAGAATTACAATCAATGAGTTAAGGAAAGAAACAACCTGATGATCCAGTGAATGACATGCATATGAATGAACAATTCAGGTTGAAAAACAAAAACAAACTCAGAACATTCTTCTTCATTAAACTTTGAAAGAGACTTCTTGCTTTAACGAATCACTCAAAAACCCATGAGTGTTTTAGTTGATGCAAGAACTTATACAACTTAGAAAATCACTTTGGAAGTGTTTAGAAAGCTTGTGTATGCTCAGAATACGAATTGATCAAGTTACAAAACAAGCTGAGCCTTGGTTCTATTTATAACAAACTTTTGTAACTGTCAGTAATTGATTAAATGTGCCAAATAATTGATTAAAACACTCATGTAATCGATTAAATCAACTTTGTAATCGATTAAATAGTTCTACAAGTTTCTGGACATGAGCAACGAGCAAAATAATCGATTATTCTA
Source organism: Glycine tomentella (assembly GCA_007407185.1). NCBI lineage: Eukaryota > Viridiplantae > Streptophyta > Magnoliopsida > Fabales > Fabaceae > Glycine > Glycine tomentella. Next base: position 88,333 of record PYAF01001106.1, on the reverse strand, counting down.
TCTTGTTATTGATTAAGACAACAAGCTTCAAAATATCAAAATACACTATATAATCGATTACGATCTTTGGTAATCGATTAAATCAGGAAGCTTTATAAAACAGAATGAACTATGTAATCGATTACAAGATTTGATAATCGATTAAGACAGGAAGACAACTTTTTCAACTAAGCCTGTGTAATTGATGCAATCCAAAAACCAATGCAAGGAAGGAAGACTTGGAATTCCACATGGAGATACTTCTTTTGGTGATTAAAGGGTCAATGACAAGGGCTAGAGCTCAAACACTTCAAGATCATATCCAATCCAACTTATATTTCTTGGAAAAGCAAGAAGAAGCCCACAAAAGTAGTGAAAAAACAAAAGGAGTGTTGTCTGTTGTAATAGATTAAAAGCATCCTGTAACAGATTAAAAGCATCTTTTGATACCTGTAATCGATTACAAGCATCCTGTAATCGATTACATCAGTCTTAAAAATACAAATAGCTCTGTTTTAATCGATTACATGTCGAATTAATCGATTATTTTGGCCATATAATAGTTTCCAAGATGAATATGAGCAAAATAATCGATTACCAAACCAAGTAATCGATTACCTGAGTTTGGGAGCTCCTGTGATAATCGATTATTTGTGAAAATAATCAATTACTTTGTTCTTGAGTCAGTTTCCAGGCTGATATGAACAATGTAATCGATTACCAAGAGTTAGTAATCGATTATTTGCCTCAAAATAATCGATTACCATTCGAAATAATCGATTATTTCAGTTTCTGCTGCAGAGGCACCATTTTCAGTTTAAAACATTGGTTTTGGATAGCTTCCCTTGGAAGCTACATTTGTATTTCATTTAGGACGCATTTACATTTCATTAGCTTATATTTTCGTGTCCTATATAAGCTACATTTCAACAGATTATAACAACTTTTGATTGAATGAAATTGAATGCACTTTGTGTGTGTTAGGTTGAGAGTTTTCTCCCTTGTTCTTAGTTTAGAACTTCTTGTTTCTTATCAATAGCTTCTGAGCTATTGTGGTGATTCTTGCAAGACTTATTGGAATTCTATTCCATGGTGTCATTCCAAATCCGTTTCTAATCCTTTTCCACTGATCCATTTCTTAAACACGAACCTAAAAAGCTTTCTTGAAAACAGAGCATTTCATACTCTGTTTTTCTTTCAATTGAAGAATTGATTCCATTGCAAGGAAGATCGGGGCAAACAGGACTTGATTCAGATCAGGAGTCCATCAGTAATCGATTACTACCTATTGGTAATCGATTCTTCTAGAGAGACTCAAAATCATGTATAGCAATGTAATCGATTACTACCTATTGGTAATCGGTTAAAGTGTTCAACAAAGCAGTTTATATAAAAACAAAGGTCAAATAATCGATTATTCCGATAGGTAATCAATTACATTGTTCTTGAAAGCTTTTCCAGAATGAACTAAGAACAAAATAATCGATTATACCTTTAAGGTAATCGATTACAACAGTACAAAAACTATTTTTCTAAAAACCTTTGAATCAAATTAAAACCTTAGTTAAATGTTAAAAGCTTTGTTTGATTTTCATGAAAAACACTTAGTTAAATCAATGAATGAATGAGTGAATGCATGGATCAATCAGATAGCTTTCCTTTTACATAAAATTCCAAATCTTCAAGCATGTTGAAAGCTCAAAACTAATCTTCTATCAAAGACTTCCAAAATTCATGAAGCTCCTCCTGTATTCAACAAAAATGTGTATAAGGGATTATAGCACTGAAGCAACTAGTTATGCTTGGTGTAGGAAAGCAAAAAACAGTAGACACAAACACAAGACATTGACCAATTCTAGGATTTGGGCTCAAGATACCACATGATAGGAACCAATACGAGGGTTCATTATTTTTTTCTACGGATCGTTCTCGAAAAGGCTTCTTGTTATAACAAATGAAAGATGCTCTTGAAAAGAAAAGGTGCAAGCTTTATGTATAATGTAACACAAGAGAAAGTATTGCACAAAGAAGAAGTTAAAATTGTAAAATAACGGAACACTTCACACTTAACCAAGAGGGGGGGTGAATTGGTTAGCCTTGGTAAATTTAAAAATTTCTTTCTTAAACAAAAATCAGAGTAATTTTGCCCTTTGGATCTTTATCACAAATCAATCAAGAAACTTTATTCAAACTCAATCCAAGACTTGTAATGCCTCAACAAAAAAATTGAACTATAGTATTCACAACAAGAATTAACAAATATGCAGTAAATGAGAGAGCACAAGATTTATACTGGTTCACCTCAAACCCTATGAGGCTACATCCAGTTTCTTCTACTCAACACTAGAGTAGAGTTCCACTATATCAAAATATTCTTACAAGCAAAAATTACAAGCCTCTCTTTATCAACCCTAGATAAAGT
>PYAF01001106.1:51304-85832 GCA_007407185.1 Glycine tomentella | reverse complement strand
ATACAATAGAACAAACACACAAGAATACAAACAGAGAATTTACACCATCAAAGAGTAAGGAAAGAATTCACCCGATGATCCAAGAATCATATGCAAAGTGAAGAATATACCAGATTGAATGAATTACAATATGCAAAATCAATGCCCTTTCCTTAGACTTTGAAAAGATCTATCTTGCTTCACTAAAACTTAGTGACCCATAATGGTTTGAATGGAAGCAAGAACCTTAGAACCATAAAGAATGCATTTATGACTTGTTACAAAGCTCTCAGAATGTTTAGTGATCAAAAATCGATTTCTGTTTCGTTATTTTTTATCATACAAGGCAAGGTTCTATTTATATAAAAAAGCTGTAACAGAAATAATCGATTAAACCAGCTCCTGTAATCGATTAATTAGTAAATGTAATCGATTACATACGCTCCCGTAATCGATTAAAGTGTTCAAAATAAGTTTTGGGTTACAGCAACGAGTTATTTAATTGATTATCCCGATGTGTAATCGATTAAATCAGACTTTGTAAAATCCAGGTTTGTGAAGTGTAATCGATTACAAAATATGGTAATCGATTAATACAGAAATGTATAAACCATGAATGAACTACGTAATCGATTACAAGAAGTGGTAATCGATTAAGACAGAGTGATCTTAATTTCAAAATAGCTAAGTAATCGATTACAATCAAATGGTAATCGATTAAACCAGTCACTCATTTAAAACTTTATAAATGCAATGGTGAAATAATCGATTAAAACGATGATATAATCGATTAATTTGTTCTTACTCATTTCCAGAAAATCTTAAGAACAATGTAATCGATTATTTAAGTTTGGTAATCGATTAAAAACACTTAGAACTATTTTTCCAAAAAGCTTGACTCATTTTTTAAGTTCCAAATCAATTGCTTAAGATTTTATGATGTAATGCATGAATGATTATCAATGGTATGCATATAAGAACTTGGATCGTCAGAAGGCTTCCTTTCCTTTTACATTGAATCACAATTTTGATCTTCAAGTCTTCAAGCCTTCAAGCATGTTGAAAGCCAAAACCTTTCCAAGTCTTTACAGATCTCTAATCTTCAAAAGCTCCCCCTTAGTTCAGCAATCTTCCAAATCAACAAAAATAAGCAAAGCATGTAACTTAATAAGAACTTAGCGTCATAGGCAAGGTGCACACCAAGTGTTGGATGAAGCGAAACAAAGATAAAAATAATATGAAGAAGAGTGCAATGCAAAAATAATGAGTTTAACAAGAACAAAATGTTAAAAAAAATAAAAGCGAAAAAGACAAGAAATAGAAGAAAACGGCACACCTATGGAGAGCGATAAGTCTCGTGGGCATTCGCCGTAAAGGTTATAAAAACTTTTGGATAAGAACCAAGGTTTGGTCTGAAAATATAATGAACACTTATGCAAATAACCAAGAGGGGGGTGAGTTGGTTTTACCTTAGAGTTTTTTAAAATTTCCTTTCAAAATATGTAATAGCGGAAGACTTTCAAAAGGATTGTGTCTTTAAAAACCAATTAGGAATACTATTTCTTTCATCAATCAAACCACTCTTGTGTTGTGACCAATGTTGTAAGATGAACAAAGCTTGTACTTCAAGAATATTATGAAATACTAACACAAAACTTAAATCAAATAAGATTTATACTGGTTCACCTCTCAACCCCGGAGGCTACATCCAGTTTTTCTTCCAACCAATACTTGGTCAAAGTTCCACTATTACAAATATTAGTTCTTTACAAGCTTACTATGATCTCTCTTACCCACCCAAGGTAAAATTCAAAATCTACTTCCTATAGACTTTTCAAAAGACCAAGAACCAGAGATCCCCTCTTTGTTCTTCCCTCTAGAAAACCTTTCTAGAAAAAGCTTTAAAGAATACAAATGTTATATGGACAAACAACTCAAATACAAAACAAATATCAAACAAAAAACCAAGATAAAGGTTCAAAAAAGATATCACCTTTTAATCCTCAGCTAATTCAATGAAATGAATGATTCAAACAACCTGAGAATGTATGCAATTGATGATCAATACTCTTTCTTGATGATTTCTTTAATCAATAGCTTGAACACCTCTTTCAATCAATGTGAATTATGACAAACATCACATGTAACTCTCCATGACTCTTTGAATCTTTGATTTTCTCTCTAAACTTAGCCTTGGTGATTTTTTGAGAACTGTAGAAAGTGTTTTTCTCAAGGTTTTTACGAGTCTATTCTTTTTCACACGTTTTTCATCCATAGACTAGACTGGTCTATTTATAAAAAAACAGATTTAACTAACTGTAATCGATTATTTCATCAATGTAATCGATTATTTTAACTGTGATAATCGATTATTTTAACCAGATAATCGATTAAAGTGTTCATCAGGAATCTGGAAATTTGTCACGAACAAAATAATCGATTAAGTCATCTTGTAATCGATTATTCCAGATGAACTTAAGTTTTTTAATACACATGTGTAATCGATTAAGCTTCCTTTTAATTGATTAACACATACCAGGCTAAAAACACATTTGATGCATATTTAATCGATTACAAACATCTGGTAATCGATTAAACCAGATAAAAATGCTTTGTAAAATTATGTAGAAGCTTATGTAATCTATTATTCCGTGACATCATAGTCAATTATCACAGAAAGTTTCTAAATCTATGTTAAGCTTATTTAATCGATTACGAGTCAGTGGTAATCAATTAAAATTTTCATAAGGCATTTTGCAGAAAAACATACACATGTTGTAATCGATTACATAATCCATATAATCGATTAAAACAGTCAGAATTTGTTTTATAAAGTTCTTAGTTGCCTTAGTGAATTTCTATGAATTTTCTTGTTACCACATGATTAATTCTGATAAATGTATGTATGTATGAATGCATGACTTAATCAAATCTAATGAGGATTATAAAGCTTTAACCACTGAACCAAGCTTAAAGAGAAATTACAAATGCCATCAATTGAGTGAGCATATGAAACATCAAACCTTGTATTCTTCATTCTTCTTGATTCCATGTCTTCAGCTTCCTCAAAGCTAACAAATCTCCCTCTTTTTGATTTGAGCAGGCCAAATACTCAATTGATGAAACATGCTTTAAAGAAGAGATGTTTAACTTAAAACTTTCTCAACTTTTGCAAAGATCAAGTATATTATTCATGACTTGATTTTTACTTAAAGACATTCATTAAATAATTCAGATATTAATCATATGAGTAGCTCCCCCTGAATTAGTTACTTTTAAGCATTTCATGCATTTCATCATTTTACTTAATTACTACTCCCCCTCTATTTACTACTCCCCCTATTTGGTATATCAAATCATAAAACAATAAGCATGAAGCATCCAAATAGAAAAGGAAATAGAGAGACTTTTCATTTTAAGAAAAGAAAATTACATTAATCATAAACATAAAAATAAAGAAACTGAAACAAACATAACATAAACTCAAACATAATTCTTGCAAACTTAACCTAGAGCTAATCCATATCCCTAGATTCATCTCTAAAATTTTTGGATTCTATGTTCTTAACTCTAGTCTTAAGTTCTTCTAGTGATGAGTTCACTTCATCTCTTTGTTCATGATGCAAAGAAAACAAGGCATCTATCTTTTGTATCATTAATGACTCAAAATATGAGTATTGAGGCTCAGATGATGCAGGTTCTTCACGCTGTTCCTCAGCATCTCCAGATTGATTTCCTTCCTCATCACCTTCTTCTCCTCCTTCTTCAGCCAAAGGAATAGGTTGGCCAGCCATTTGCCACCCATATAGTGTCTTCACCATACCAAGCTTTGTAAGGTGCGACTCCTTAATTTGGCTGTTGCTTGAGTTGGTATGATCCATGACTTCATTTGAAACATCCACTTGAAAGTAATCGATGAATCTTGAAACCAAAACAGCATAGGGAAAAGGATAGTTTACCAATCTTTTAGATTTTTGCATAATCTCTTGAATGATAAGAATCCAGTTCAGCTTGATTTCATTCTTCAGGCCATAGACAACTTGAAGATCATCATCAGTAGCTTGAGCATGATTTGTTGATCTAGGAGTGAGGATGTAGGTAATTATGTAATGTAGAAGCATATCCTCATGAGTCATAGGTCCAATACCTAATCTCATCCTTATATTCATGTTAGGATCAATAAGCATGCCCCGGTAAGTCTCCATTTTGTTGTAGCCTTCAGCTTCCTCTTCAAATCTTCTTTCTCCATCAAAGGAGATACCAGCTACTTCATTCCAAATTTCAAGTGTGATCTCCATTGCAACACCACTGACTTGAGTTAGAATTGTTCCATGCATAGAAATTTTGGAATAAGTGTAGAAAAATTTTACCAAATCAGGGTAAAAGGTGCCTTGCATTTCAACAAACTTTGTTAGGCCTTGTTGTTATAACATATGTGGAAAATTGAATCCTTGTTCAGTGAACCAAGCTAGGTTTAAGAATTTTGAAGGACAGAGAAGTTTTGTTGCATTGAACTGAAGATAGTTCATTTTATCAGCATCTTTGGTGAACCAATGATCAAGCCTACTCACAGCTTGATTAGAAGGTTGGGCTTGTGCTTTTCTTTTTGAGGTTTTGACCCTTTTGGACATTTTGAAGAGAGTACAAAATCAAATTGAAAGAAACAGAGAAAAGGAAAGTAATACATAGAATAGAGCAAGAGAGCAAGACTTGAGGGTGTGATTTTCTAGTCTCAATGATCTTTATTTATAGACAAATTGATGTAATGGACAGTTAAAATTTCAAAATTATAGTTGTTGTGATCTTTAAGCATTATCATTATGGCTTTGATTCATTAATCGTGTTTAAGTGCAGTTTGGCAGTTTCAAAAACTGTCAGATTTTTGTAGTAACAACTTAAATAATCAATTATTTCATTCAGTAGTCGATTATTTCATTCAAAATTTAAGTTCAGAGAAATAAAGTAATCGATTACAATACAGGGTAATCGATTATTTCAGAGCAGGTGACATGTAGAAGAAGAAGTGTAATTGATTACGGTTGGAGATAATCAATTAAGACATACTAAAATAGAATCCTTAGATGTACAGGACAAAAATAATCGATTAATTCGATTACATAATCGATTATTGCAGAGCAGTCCATAATTTGGAATTATTCTGAGATACATGTAATCGATTAATGCGTTGATTTAATCGATTACTCCAGAGTGAGTATGTTTTTACCAAAACCACAAATATAGGGTAATCGATTATTTCGTCGACTTAATCGATTACAACAGACTTTATTTTTATATAGGAAGCATCAGATGAGCACATAATCAATTATGAATACATGGTAATTGATTATATCAGTTTGAAATTTAAAATTCATACATTATGCAGCAACCAATATGTAAGATTTTTTAATTTTAATCCCAATTGAGTTACTTTCTATCATGCAATGTCTAAGCCATTCAATAATGTAGTAAGTAAGCATGGGACAGATATTTAACATGTACTAGATTCATCCAATATTCCAAGCATATTTCTTAAAGTAAAAAATCTATCCCTATCCAAAGGTTTAGTGAAGATGTCAGCCAATTGATTTTTACTATCAACAAATTCAATCTTAATGTTACCTTTTTGCACGTGATCTCTGATAAAGTGGTGCCATATTTCTATATGCTTTGTTCTGGAATGCATGATTGGATTCTTGGAAATATTGATAGCACTTGTATTGTCACATAGAAGTGGAATTTGTTGAAGATTCACACCAAAGTCTTGGAGTTGTTGCTTCAACCATAAACTTTGAGCACATCAACTTCCAGCTAATATGTATTCAACCTCAGTTGTTTAGAAGGCTACACGTGATTGTTTTTTGCAATGCCAAGAAATTAAAGAGCTTCCCAATAAGTGACAAGTACCACTTGTGCTCTTTCTATCCAAATTGCATCCTGCAAAATCAGAGTCAGCATAACCAATTAAGTTGATTGTTGTACCTTTTGAATACCAAAGTCCCACTTTTGGTGTAGACTTTAGATACTTTAAGATCCTCTTCATTGCTGTTTGATGAGACTCTTTAGGATTAGCTTGATATCTAGCACACAAGCAAACACTTAACATAATGTCAGGTCTACTTGCTGTGAGATAAAGCAATAATCATATCATTCTTCTATATTTTGACTCATCAACACTTTTTCCTCTTTCATCTAAATCTAGGTAGGTTTAAGTTCCCATAGGAGTAGCTGCAACTTTGCAATTCTCCATATCAAGCTTCTTTAACATTTCCATACAATACTTTGATTGGCTTAGGAAGGTTCCATTCTTCATTTGTTTAACTTGAAGTCCAAGGAAGAATGTAAGTTCTCTCATCATAGACATTTCAAATTCATTCTGCATGCTAGCTGAAAATTCCTTACATAAAGAATGATTAGTGGAACCAAAAATGATATCATCAACATAGATTTGTGATATACTGCAAGTATATAGTAGTTTTTAGGTTAGTTTTATTAGGAAATAAATAGAAAATATTAAATAAATGCTAGAATAAAGTTAAAATTCATTACTTTTGGTTTATATTATTAATTTTTATTATTTTAATGTTTAGGAGCAATAAATGGAAGAAAAGAAGCAAAATAAAGAAGCAATTGGATCTCACGCGAATCGCGCCAGGATCACGCTGATCGCGCCAGGCCTACTGGAAGTCCACGCGGATCGCGCCATTCTCGCGCAGATTGCGCCACAAGTACTGGAAGCTGGCGCCATTTATGCCAGACTGGCGCCAGTCGCACGACCGTTACGGGAAATCTTGAAACTGAATGAAGATAAGATAATAACAAAAAGATATTAGGATTTTGCAAGTTTGGCTATAAATAGGGAAGTAAGGGGACGTTCTAAACACACACCCAGAGGCAGAAACACCAAAAAGGAGGTATTGGAAGAAATCAAGAATCAAGAAGATTAAGAAGGAAGCCAAGATTGAGGGGTTTGATTGCTCTTCTTCTTTGTATTCTTTTCTATTCTTTAGTATTATTTTATTGAGCTAGGCATACCATGTCTGGCTAATCCTTCTTTAATTGTGGTAAGGCCAAAAGCCAATGTGAACTCTTGTGTTAATTGAATTGGTATTAATGAAGTTTATTATAATTGTTTCACTTTATCTTGTTCTTAATCTTTGATTGCCATTGATAGACTTGATCAATCTATTAGGGTTCTAAGGGCTAAAATTCACAATAGGGATATTGGGATTTTAGTTTCTGAAATCGGTAAAGTAACAATCCAACATCACCTAGGAATAGGGATGAAAGATTGCAAAGCATAATATGTCAACTTAAAGCTTAATCCGAAAAGGGGTTGCTAAGAGGTTAGAATTCTTAATTAGGATTAAAGGGTTAAAATGATCGAGAAATCTGGGTTTAACTAATGATGTAAGGCATATCTTTGTGAACAATTATAGTAAGTGAAATTAATTATCAACTCAATTACATAAGTAGGGAACAGAGGTAATTGTGCTTTAACCACAATTCATCTTCATAAATTCTCAAACTATCATCAATATTATCTTTAATCATAATTGTAATTTAATTTCATTATTTTAATTCCTTTTATTCACAACAAAATTCTTAAATTACCTTATCATAATTCATCAATTATTTTATTTTTATTCTTTCCAATTTAAAGATATTAATTACAAACAAATTAGTGCCTCAATCCTCGTGGAGACGATCCTCTCTTATCATTTTATTACTTGTACGATCGATTCACTTGCCGTGAGTTACGCATCAATTTATTGACGCAACAATTTGTACCAAAAGTATATCTTTGTTTCTCCTTTTGATGAACAATATCTTATCTACTTCTCATCTTGTGAATGATTGATCAAGCAAGAACTTACTTAACCTCTCATACCAAGATCTTGGAGCTTGTTTCAAACCATATAAAGTTTTTCTCAATCTGTACACATGGTTAGGATATTGATGATCTACAAAACCAGGAGGTTGGTCAACATATATTTCTTCATCAATATAACCATTAAGGAATGCACTTTTCACATCCATTTGAAACAATCTAAAGTTCAATATACATGCATATGCAAGGAGTAATCTTATGGCTTCTAGTCTAGCAACTGGAGCATAAGTTTCATCATAATCAATGTCTTCCTCTTGGTTGTAACTCTTTGCAACCAATCTAGCTTTGTTCCTACTTATGATGTCACTTTCATCTAGCTTATTCCTAAATACCCACTTAGTGTCAATAGGTGTGTGAGTGGAAGTTCTAGGTACTAGTTCCCAAACATTGTTCCTTTTAAACTGATTTAATTCCTCATGCATAGCAATCAACCAATGTTCATCTAATAAGGCTTGTTCAATATTATTAGGTTCAATTTGTGATACAAAAGCCATAGTTCAACAAAGATTTCTTAAAGAAGATCTAGTTGATACTCCCTTAGTTACATCACCAATTATGTTGTCCAATGATAGATCTCTTATGGTTCTCCAATCTTTGTGTTTAGATGTGGCTGCTTCTTGATTAGAATTTTCTTGTGCTTCATTTTCTTCTTGCTTACTAGTTTCAATGTGCTATTATTCTTCCTCTTTATTTTCTGCATCATTGTCACTCAAAACTTCTTGAGAAGGGTTAGTTTCATCACATACAATATGCACAGACTCTTCAACACACAAGGTTCTCTTGTTGAAGACCCTATAAGCCTTACTTTGCAAGGAATATCCAAGAAAGATGGCTTCATCAGCTTTTGAGTCAAACTTGCCAAGGTTATCTTTGCCATTATTTAAAACAAAACATTTACAGTCAAATGCCTTAAAGTGAGAGATGTTTGGTTTCCTCCCTTTATAAATTTCATAAGGAGTTTTCTTCAAAATAGGTCTTATGAGAATTCTATTTAGGGTATAACAAACTGTGCTCACAGCATCAGCCCAAAAATGCTTAGGTAATTTTGTGTCATTTAGAAGAGTCCTAGCTCTTTCTTCAAGTGATCTGTTTTTCCTTTCCACAACACCATTTTGTTGAGGTGTTCTTGGAGCTGAAAAATTATGATTAATTCCAAAATCTTCACAAAACTTTTCAAAGAGCTCATTTTGGAATTCACCACCATGGTCACTTCTAATTGAAACAATATTACAGCCCTTTTCATTTTGAATTAACTTGGCTAGTTTCTTAAAAGCAGAGAATGCTTGGCTTTTGGATCTTAAAAACAATGTCCAAGTGTATCTAGAGTAATCATCTACTATAACAAGTCCATAATAATTTTCTCCTATGCTCATGATTCTTGAAAGACCAAATAAGTCTATGTGAAGCAATTCTAGAGGTCTAGCAGTAGAAATCATATTCTTACTTTGAAAAGAGTTTTTAGTTTGCTTCCCTCTTTGACATGCTTCACAAATTTTGTCCTTCTCAAACTTAAGCTTAGGTAGACCAATTACTAAGTCTTTCCAAACTAACTTATTGAGATGATGCATGTTTATATGAGATGTTCTTCTATGCCATAGCTATGTTTCATTCACTTTACTCAACAAGCAATCAGTTTTATGTATGAATGCATGGTCAATGGACAAAACATAGATGTTACCCTTCATTTTACCAATGTGTGCAAGTTTGCCATTCTTGCCTTCATGTATTAAGCATGTTTCATTGTTGAAGGTGACATTGAAACCTTTTTCACACAATTGACTAATGCTTAGTAAATTGTGTTTCATCCCTTCAACATAAAGTACATCCTTGATTTTAGTAGTTAAGCTGTCTCCATTATTGCCTTGCTCAATTATTCTGCCTTTGTTATTGTCCCCATATGTAACATATCCTCTTTCTTCAAGTATTACATCTGTGAGCATGGATATGTCTTCAGTTATGTGTCTAGAGCATCCATTATCTAGATACCAAATTGATGATTTTACTTTAAGACACATCTGTACAAATCAAGTTAAGTAGAGAAGAAGGGTCCCCAATTTGAGTAGGGTCCAAAGGGGTTAGTTATTTTCTTTCTTTTCTCAATCCATATGCAATCTCCATTTGGAACATAAAACCTTCTAGCATAGCACTTATAAGATGTATAACCTTTTAACATACAATAATTGCAAGTTGGAGATTTTGATGAATTAGCATAAGAAAATCTATGATAGTAGTTTAGTTGATTATGCTGCTTTTGATATTTATGTTTTGGAGGTACAAACACAAGCTTATTTTGAGATCTAGCACCATGTTTGTATCCCAATCCATAAGTATCACCAACATACTTTTGAACACTTAGCATTTCATCTAAGTTACATTTGCCTTTGTAGTACTTCCTTAGCAAATCAACCAAATAATTAATTTCAGTTTGAAAAGCCATATTTTCTTCAGCTTTGCTTATTTTGTATTCATCAAATTCTTTCTCAATTTATTTCATTTATCAACCTTAGAAGTGGCTAAGGAGCATGTACATCCATATTCCTTGTAACTTGAAAGAAGCTTGTCATGTTCTTCATGCAGTTTACAAAGTTTTTCTTGCAATTCAGCAAGTTTGGATACATGCCATCTTAGGCTACCTTTAAGTTTGTTGTTTGCTATTGTAAGTTTTTGAGCTTCATTATGCATCTCATGAAAAGCATAAACTACATTTTCAAATTCAGAATTTACTTCTGATTTTGTACTTGATGATTCATCTTCTTCACCAATGGTAGATGTAAGGCATAGGTGAGCTTCAATTTCTTTTTATGAAGAGGATTCAGAACTTGTTGATTCATTATCCTCCCAAGCAATGTAAGTCTTTCTAGGTTTTCCTTCCCTTTTAGATTTCTTCTCAACTTGTGGCTTCTTTGTTAATGAGGGACAATCTGAGTTTATGTGACCTTGCTTTCCACACTCAAAGCAAGTGATTGATGAAGAGTTGTTGTTTTTGTAGGTGCTGTCATTTCTTTTCTTTTGAAATGGCTGCCTTCTGTTTTTATTCTTCCTTAGGAACTTTCTTACAATGAGATTCATATTCTCATTATCCTCATCATCATCATCACTTGAATTATCTTCGTTTTCTATCTTTGAAGGTGCAGCCTTTAATGCAATGCTCTTGTGTTTCTTGTTTGCATCTTCACCAAGAGTTAGTTGAGATAATTCAAGTTCATATTCTAACAGCTTACCAAACATGGCTGCCATTGACATCTTTGATAAATCATTTGATTCTTTAATGGCTGTGACTTTAGGCTGCCAATCTCTTGTTAGGCATTTCAGAATCCTGATGTTCAGCTCTTCTACATCAAAGGTCTTTCCTAGCCCAAGCAAGTGATTCACTATGTGGGTGAATCTAGTTTGAAGTTGTGAGATGTTCTCATCATCTCTCATTTTGAACATTTCATATTCATAAATGAGAGTGTGTTTTCTTTATCTTCTCACATCAATAGTACCTTCATGAGTAACCTCAAGTAGTTCTTACATTTCTTTGGCACTTATACACCTAACAGTCCTGAAAAATTCATCGGAAGATAATGCAGAAGTTATCATACTTTTTGCTTTGAAATCATATTGAACCATTTTCTTTCTATTTCTGACATTTCATCCCATTCTTTTGGTATAGTTTTGCCATCAACAATTTTGTTAGGAATGAAAGGTCCTTTCTTAAAACAGTTCCAAGCACCCAGGTCGTTTGATTGGATAAAGATTTGCATCCTATTCTTCCAAAAGTTAAAATGTTCCCCTTCAAACAAAGGTGGCCTATTCAGTGAGGCTCCCTCCTTGAATGTTATTTGATTAGTATTCATTGTCAAGGATTTTAGAAAGATCTTGAGCAAATTACAAGAACCAGCTCTTGATGCCAATTGAAAATATAATGAACACTTATGCAAATAACCAAGAGGAAGGTGAAATGGTTTTACCTCAGAGTTTTTTAAAATTTCCTTTCAAAATATGTAACAGCGGAAGACTTTCAAAAGGATTGTATCTTTAAAAACCAATTAGGAATACTATTTCTTTCATCAATTAAACCACTCTTGTGTTGTGACCAATGTTGTAAGATGAACAAAGCTTGTACTTCAAGAATATTATGAAATACTAACATAAAACTTAAATCACACAAGATTTATACTGGTTCACCTCTCAACTCCGGAGGCTACATCCAGTTTTTCTTCCAACCAATACTTGGTCAGAGTTCCACTATAACAAATATTAGCTTTTTACAAGCTTACAATGATCTCTGTTACCCACCCAAGGTAAAATTCCAAATCTACTTCCTATAGACTTTTCAAAAGACCAAGAACCAGAGATCCCCTCTCTGTTCTTTCCTCTAGAAAACCTTTCTAGAAAAAGCTTTAAAGAATACAAATATTATATGGACAAACAACTCAAATACAAAACAAATATCAAACAAAAAACCAAGCTAAAGGTTCAAGAAAGATATCACCTTTTAATCCTCAGCTAATTCAATGAAACGAATGATTCAAACAACCTGAGAATGTATGCAATTAATGATCAATACTATTTCTTGATAATTTCTTTAATCAATAGCTTGAGCACCTCTTTCAATCAATGTGAATTATGACACACATCACATGTAACTCTCCATGACTCTTTGAATCTTTGATTTTCTCTCTAAACTTAGCCTTGGTGATTTTTTGAGAAATGTAGAAAGTGTTTTTCTCAAGGTTTTTACGAGTCTATTCTTTTTCACGCGTTTTTCAACCATAGACCAGACTATTCTATTTATAAAAAAACAGATTTAACTAACTGTAATATATTATTTCGTCAATGTAATCGATTAT
Organism: Glycine tomentella; assembly: GCA_007407185.1. Classification (NCBI taxonomy): domain Eukaryota; kingdom Viridiplantae; phylum Streptophyta; class Magnoliopsida; order Fabales; family Fabaceae; genus Glycine; species Glycine tomentella. Next base: position 73,130 of record PYAF01001106.1, on the reverse strand, counting down.
TTTAACTAGATAATCGATTAAAGTGTTCATCAGGAATCTAGAAATTTGTTACAAACAAAATAATCGATTAAATCATCTTGTAATCGATTATTCTAGATGAACTTAGTTTTTTTAATACACATGTGTAATCGATTAAGCTTCCTTTTAATCGATTAACACAGACCAGGCTAAAAACACATTTAATGCATATTTAATTGATTACGAACATCTGGTAATCGATTAAACCAGATAAAAATGCTTTGTAAAATTATGTAGAAGCTTATGTAATCGATTATTCCGTGACATAATCGATTATCACAGAAAGTTTCTAAATCTGTGTTAAGCTTATTTAATCGATTACGAGTCAGTAGTAATCAATTAAAATGTTTATAAGGCATTTTCCAGAAAACATACAAATGCTGTAATCGATTACATAATCCATATAATCGATTAAAACAGTGAGAATTTGTTTTATAAAGTTGTTAGTTGCCTTAATGAATTTCTATGAATTTTCTTGTTACCACATGATTAATTCTGATTAAATGTATGTATGAATGCATGACTTAATCAAATCTAATGAGGATTATAAAGCTTTAACACTGAACCAAGTTTAAAGAGAAATTACAAATGTCATCAATTGAGTGGGCATATGAAACATCAAAACTTGTATTCTTCATTCTTCTTGATTCCATGTCTTCAGCTTCCTCAAAGCTAACATGGTCCAATTAAGAATGCAAGAGGAACTTCCTCTCACACAACTCTTTAGAGTGCAAAGTTTTTATTCAATTCAAACGTGTTTAAATAAGACAAATGAATAACTATTTATAGCCAACAAGTGGTGCCTCTCTCCTCTTTCTTTCCAATGTGAGACTTCAGCCACATATTCCTAACTCAAAATTATACTAAAAAAAGTCTAAACAAAAAGTAATTTTTTTCTATAACTTCGTGTTGAACTTTCTGTCCAATTTTCATCATTATAAATGTAGAATTAAGACTTGAGACTAGAAATACGACTTGTAGGAAATCTTCGGAGCTTTTGAACGCATCAAGGAAAGCCTAAAATGGACATCTAGAACTCAAGTTATGTTTAACAAATTGGAGCAATCCGAGCTCTTCACTCATTGGTCTTTGGACTATTTACTCATTTGAATTAATTGGAGCAATCTGAGTTCTTCTTTCGGGTTGGTCTTTGGGCTCAAGCAAGGTTGATATCTTGACCCAATGCTTGAGAAAGGAAGTAGTTTCACTTCATGATCCAATGCTTCTTGTGCTTCCTTTGATCTTGTCCTTGTCATGGGACCTCTCAATCCTTGTAGTGCACTGTCGAGCTTTCGACCCATTGGACTTTCTTGGTCCTCATCACTCTTCCAAAGTGGTTATTAAATCTGAACTTCTAAAGGAGGAACTTGTTTCGAAATCACTTTCAATGAACAATTCAAATATTGCTTAGATTTTGGGTTGTATATCTAAACATTGGAAATATGGAGCTTCAACCATCGAAAGCTTACTCTGTAGAGATCAACAATGGACATTCTAAGGGTATTGTATCTTCAAATGGAAATCACTAGTGATCCTATCCAAATTTCCTTTAAATTGTTTGTACATACTTCATATGCTGAACCCACTGAAGGACAAGGTGGAAAAAGGACAACATGGATGGATACAAATTTGAAAAAAATTGACCATTTTCAGGAATTAGATTCCATTTACTGCTGATCAAAATCACCTTATTCCAACAACTTCCAATTGGTGCACTGAGTAAATTATTGAAGAAATAACTAATTTTCAGGACTTGTTGTCAGAGTATGAATGGTAGGGTTGATTTGTTAAATGGATAACTTTATGGTTTGAAATGACACCTTTGGAAGTTTTATTCCCATGTTTTTGTTCTCTTATTTTATTTCTAGATAATATCGTGCCTCTTTCTTTTTGTAGTAAAATTGGAAGGCTTACACTCACAAGACTTTTGATTGCTCGTGATATGTTATCATCTCAACATGATGGAAGAAAATCTAATAGTGAAGAGGTTCTCCAACTTTATACCAATCTGATGAAGTTGGATCCTAAACATTCTATATACTACAAGGATGAGCATAGTTTGATATCACTAAAGTGGGTAATATACTTTTCTTCAGTATTAAATATCTATCATTACATGATCCTGTTCCCCTTTCCCTTTTGTTGATAAAGATGTCAAATACTAATGTGAATATCAATCAGCATAAATTTCATAAGAATATGAATATATGATAACCAGCTAGAATAAATGGACCTTCCATTCTTGTATCTGTTCTCACATGAGTGTGTTCTGCTTTCAATTTGACAATAGGAAACATGACTAGGAATGTATTTATTTGTGTTTGACTGAAAAAGATTTTATAAGATTCTCATTTGTGATGTGGGGTAAGAAGTGGAAACTGAAAATATTTTCAGAACCAAACTTTCAGGGTACTGAATCATTGGGTTAGTGATCGAACCGGTGTGTCACTTATTGATCCACATGACCCGGTCAGTAGTCGAACCAATGGATCACTGATTGACCCGTATGACCTGATTAGTAATCAAACCGGTTGATCCACATGACAATGTCTTAAAATATTTATAAAAAAAATCACAAATTAAAAAAACAAAAGAGTGGCTTCCTCCCATAGTTGTGAAATATAAGTACTACGTTAACTAATTTGTTGATGTCATCTCATCTTTTAGAGAAACTACATTAATGAGCTTCTACAAATTAATTAATAAAGAACTTATTTTTACTTATAAAGAAACTCATATTATTTTTTTCTTTTTATTTTCTTTCTCGCTTTCTCTTACTCTTTCTCTGTAGTTAGTTAAATGCCATACTAATAGCCTTTAATTCGTTTTTGCGTATTACTACTTCCTTTACTAGATTTGACTATCTGCCTCACAACTTGGCATAATTATTGCCTCTCTCTCACACTCCCATTGGACTGCTCTGTCTCTCGCTGCCTCCTTTCCAATGGATTTTTATTTCCCTCAAAATCTCACCCATCATTTAATGTCCACATGTCTTCGCCCCACGTTTCATTTCATACAAATATATAAAGGCTGTAACGGAGATTAGGAGATTGGTTAAGAAATTGTTAAATAATAAACTATTTATTAGGTAAATTAATTAATGATTAACATTTGCTATAAATAAATATTAACTATTGTCTTTGGATATTTATTAAAATAAATTTTTATCAGGATACATAAAATTATGATGTTTATAAATTATTATTAATACTCATATATCATCTCAATAATACTTGTTTTAGTTTTTTAATCGATATCATTAGTTAACAAAGACTCATAAATAAATTACTATAATCAAATTTTTGTGTCTCTAGTATATTTTACCTTAAAGATTTTAAAAAGATTATGACAGAAGTGTGTTGCTGTTGTACTAGTAGTATAAACATTAAAAATAACGCTTCAGCTTTTTTCCTCTCCCATACATGAGTAATAATTGCTACCTACTGCTACACGGTTTCCTACTTTCTTCTTTCACCATTCATTTTCCTCTTCTTTTTGGTACAGCTACTACCGCTTCAACTTCTTCTTATCTCAATCTCAATATCTTCTCTCACTCTCTTTCAATTCTACAAGGTTGTTTTAACATGGGAATCGAAGAAAAAGCGGGAGAAAGAGATGCCCAGATGCTCAAAATAGAAGCTTCCGAAAGAATCTGATGCCAAACACAGTGGCAAGCAATGATCACTTTTCTTTGTTAACGAAAAAATGGAAGCGCCGATAGAGGTCGCGACGAGACCTGGAGTCCTGGACGGCTTGGAGATGGAGGTTGCGACGAAGCCTCAAGCTGCTGTTTTTGGTAAGATGGAGGTCGCGAAGAAGCTCAAGCTGCGCTGCTATGTTTGTTGAGCTCGAGTGGAAAAAAAAAAAAAAATGAAGCTTATGCACAACCCAACCCAGGTTGACGGGTTGGCGGGTCGCCATTAACCCGGCCGTGTCGTCCGGGTGGGAGCGGGCCAACGACATGGTCGATCTGATTATGCACCCGACCCGGTCCGGTCGTCGGTTCCCGGTCGGACCGGCCGGGTCGGTCCGAGTCTGCAAACTATGCTTTACATTATATATATATATATATATATATATATATATATTGATGGAATATCATGGAAGGATCTATTGTTATATGGAATGACCTCAACTCATTCATCTACAATTTCGTCACATGTAAGAATATTTTGATGATGTCACATTTACAAGCTCGTGTAAGGTTGGGAAAGGATGAGCCACTCTGAAGTTTGTTAGCCAATTTTACAAAGAAGCAACTCTAGTCCCATATCTACAACCGTCCATTCAGTTTCACATCATTGTGAAAGTCACACAAAAAAAACTAACCCTCGCCAAATCCAAGTCGACCACAATTGCAAAATTCTGGCTGGAGTTAACCATCAATTTGGTCTCTCAAGTATTACACTTTGGTCTCTCAAGTATTACACTCCAAAATAGTCTTTAAAGTAATGAAATCGTATAAATAATTCTTAAAGTATTAAATATCCATCAATTTAGTCCCTATATTGATATCTTTTACCAACATGTATGGACTAATTTGAAGGATTTTTTAATATTTGGGAAACTATCAATTGGTTTAATTTTTTGGGACTATTTAAGAAAGAGAAATACTTTAAAAATGAAATTGATGGTGTATTCATTCTTACAGGGAGAAACTAAATGTTTCTAGTACGTTGGCACAAGCTGCCAAGCCCCCGAAAATTAAGTCAAGGGAAGAAAAGCAAAACACCCCAAAAAGAAAAATAGTTTGATTTTGCATAAGCTAGAAAGATTAAATTCCAAAAAACTGCCTCTAAAAACATATCACAAAAATGTATTTTTCCCAAACAATCTTCAAATGCACTCAAAATAACTGAACTAAGTGTACATATCATAAAATTGCTAAGCAAAAGCTCAATAATACTGAATAATTATAATTATAATATGTATCATACAAGCAAAATAGATGACAAACCCCTTACAGTAGAAGCCGATCGTGTTAAAGGTTTATATAGTTTTAAAATAACCATTAAAAGTCAAACAAATGGGGAAGGATGTACAGTAACCACAAGTTATATGCTGCGTCAAGCACAAGTGAGAAATCTGGATGCAAGTGGATGCTCATGAAAATGCCACATAGATTATCACTTATATGTTTTCATTCTTTTTTGTGCTTGATCCGATTCTTCTCCACTGCCTGGATCTCTAAAATGTGCAATTGTTTGATTGTTTGAAGAAGGGTTGTCATGATGCTGCATAACACAAACAAAAGAGAATCAGTAATTCAGTAGACAAACTAGGTATTTAAAATTTTGCATATTTTGGATTTTGGTGGATGTCACTTAATCAAACTATCACCAGATAGATTAGATTATTGAGGAGCATATCATCAAAGAACCCGCCTATTTTTAATTTCAAATATTAATACTCTAACATTGATTAGTTACCAATCTCAGTTCTAATGCTCCTCTGTTATATCCTGAGCACAGCAAAATGGGAAGGCAATTGATAGGGTTCAACCAGAAATTGGAGAACAAGAATCGAATGAAAAGAGTCTGTTTAACCTTCCTTATGAATCAATGAGATTAAGAAGTACGAACGATATAATGGGGTAATTTGATAGTTCCCAAAATTGACTTACAACAGTGACACCTTTTTCACTCAAGGTCTCGTATCAGCAACCTTAATAGAATAATGACTCTCTTCATAGATGAGTTTATGTTTGAGTTGTAACTTTAATACATAGGATTACAATGGTAGTCTAAAGATTATATATGGCAATGATCGTTACATAAGCAAGTTTGACCACTACCTTGAGCCACAAATAAGATTCAGATTACTTCTGTCTAGAGGTGGGTATGCGGGTAAGCCCACCCCGCCAAACCCGTTACCCGCGAAGCCCGCCTTTTAAACGGGTTCGTTTTTATTGAACCCGCTCCCGCCCCGCATAACCCGAGGGTTTTGCCGGTACTTGCCGTGGGAGCCGTGGCGGCACGTGGTGCAGCGCGAGGAGAGGAGGAGTGCGAGTGCGAGAGAGATGAGTCCGCGTGACTTTCTGCGCCAGTGGAGGAACCGTGGCGGCGCCGGCGTGGTGACTGGCTGCGCCGGGAGATGGCTGCGCGAGGAGAGGTGAGTGCATGGTGGAGGTGGCTGTGAGTGTTGAGGTGAGGGCGCCAAAGGAATTTAGGTTTAGTTTATGTCTGTGTAAATTAGAGCTGTAGGTTAGGGGTTTTAGTTTTGCTAAAACACCCCCATTTTTGCTAAACAACACAACCTATATTATTTTTTTAATAGAAATTAAAATACCCGCAGGATCTGCGGGTAAAACCCTGTTATGCGGGCCGACTAAAAGGAAATAGTATAACAAATTCTTTTTTCCAATACATCGATCTTCAAACTTATAAGGTCTTAAAACTAATTCTAATTATGAATTAATGATATTAAAATCATAAATTCAATTACACTAATGGTTGAAATTCTAGATAATGAAAATCAGATATCAATAGAATATTTGTCAAATCAATCCCATAAATTCATCTAAAATATTAATTTTGTATGACAAATTTTTTCATAGTTTTATAAAAATGTCTGGGACAAAATATGATATTCCGTTTACAACATTTCTATATACACTGGTAGGGTATCAAAATCTTCTTAGGGTGTGTTTTGAAACCCGTTCCAGCAGTGTTGAACGGAAAAATCTCACATTCGAATGCAAAAAAGTAGGAGGGAGGATGATGGATTGGCGTTACATTGGATGGAACGGGGGAATGCAAACACACACTTAGACATCTTGCAATAGAAAGACAAGTATTAATGAAGACAACATGCCACTATATACCTTGGGAGAAGAGGTCCCACAGCTCAGTCCTTTGTTTGCTCGTTTCCCAAGATTAATCTGAACTGAGATGCTAGCCTGTGACAGATCTAAACCAGCACTTTGTAGCGCTTGAGTTAGATTATTCAACAACCTGTTCATCAAATGGTTTAATACTTGTTATTAATGATGACAAAGACTTCAAAAACAAAAAAGAAAAAAGCTAGAACAATATTCTAAATGACATTAGCATATAGATATCCATCCAAAACCATTACAAAAAAGAAAAAAGCTAGAACAATATTCTAAATGACATTAGCATATAGATATCCATCCAAAACCATTTGAAGAAGCATCTAGAGGGTCTCAAATGGTACTGCTGGGAGTCAACATGAGTAATAACATTCTAACACCAGCTTACACTAATATTTAAGTAAATGCCAACTTATTTGAATTCTTATAAATTGAATAACAGATGGTTTCATAATCTCAACCACATTTCACACTTTAAAGACAGTATATAAAGGAGTAATGTGGTCCCCAGCTGTCCAACATTTTGTTGATGCATGACTTGAATTAGTGATGTGTAATCTACACAATACAGTGACCAAGAACCTAATTCAACACCCATCAGGTAGCATAAGAATTGGGGGAACAAACGCTATTTAGCTAATTCCTCAGGAGCTAATAGCGATCTTGAAATGTTACCTTTTTCCCATTTCTATTTTTTTCAGAAAGAAAAAAAAAAAGTAAATACCCATCAATTTGGTAATCTCTCACTCCCCTCAACAACGATGAAGCACCAACTCGTGTTCTCTTCTCCATATGAACATATAAAAGAGAATGAATGAAATGTAACAAACAGGGAACATAAAATCAACATACATGTTGCCTTACAATTGTCAAACAGCACAATATTATTGAAATCTTTGCGAAAATGTAATATTAGATTTTTAAAACCACAACAAGAAGAAATCAAGAAAGTTCTTTAAAAAACTAAAAGAATAAATATATATACAGAGTGTACCAATTATCAAACATCCATATCAAAGCCATACAATCTTACAGAAATAAAATAATAATAATAATGATAACAACAACAATAAACTTTAAGCAATTACCCACCCTTGGGAGTATGCACTTGAGATGCTAATTGTCCCTCCTTCAACCGTGAGTTCATCCTGTTGGTTCTGGGGTTCACTAGTTGTTGGGCATTCAGTTGATTGTGCATCAGAAACAGTTCCATGAAGAGGATGTGCAAGTACACCATCACTTCTGACAGGAACAGACATGTTTGCATGCATAGCAAGGGGAAGAGGCATTCCCTTGCTTACTAAATCAGGTTGCCTCTCAGCCGTCTTGTTGACAATATCCCTGCTCTGATCAGGATCTATTGTATTCTGGGTGCCACTAAGCATAGTTGGAGAGATACTAACATTGCTTTCATCAAACTTTCCAGGAAAAGGTGATACTGGACCCAAACCATTCTTTACAGCTGTAGGTTGACTGGCAAAGCTCTGGACACGCCAATGACTATTTCTCTGTATTATTACAGTGAGCAAGCAAGCTAATACAATAAAAAAATCTAACCAATGAAATAGGTTGATCATCATACTATACATATTACTCTATATTATCAGTTAAGTACTTACGTTGATAAGTTCAACCAAAAGCAGCAAAGTTAAAGAAATTCGATGACAGCAGAGGAACCTTTTAGGATAAAGAAAATTTCTAGCAACACACTTTCTAAGCTATTCTTTTGAACACACTCTACCATTGGTTGAAATTTGTTGGAAATCACAAATTTTTTTAGGTCTGACTTCTTATCTGATGAGTCTCTTAATTTTGTAGTTTTTAATTAATATAAAATATGTGTTAGATTAGAGTGTGTGTTGTTAGCACTCCTCTATGATAAAACACTTCTCTTAAAATGTTGGGTTTGGGCCTAACCAACCCCAAAAATTAGCTCTACACTATTTTGGTTATAATACGAGACAATGCAAGATCTCCAATACACACCCCTTATGCCAAGGACATCTCGGATATGATGTTTTGCAGGACTTGATATCTGCAACTAGTCCGATAACAGGTGGGCTAATAGGTCATCAGATACCATCTAAGAATTTTAGGTTTGAGTTTAACTCAACCTCAAAAGCTAACTCATAAAGTGAGAGTTGTCCCTCACTTATATACACTATTTTGGACATATTACTAGACAATGTGAGATCTCCAACAATACTAAAACAAAAATAATAAATCAAATAATTGTTATCAATTTGGAAAATAATGTATGAAAAATAGAAATCCAAACTGCAGTTGAGACCAATATAATGATTAAGTAATTCGAAATAAAGACAATGTTTCTATTTCACTCTATATCTCTATTCTGTTAATTGTCACTGATAATTTTCATTTCATCCTGATAGACACTGGACCAGGCAGAAAGAGAAGAAAGAATGAAAAGGAATGAATCTTTATTGCTGTTCTTGGAGACTAGCTCCAGCTTGTGTACAATGGTGAATTCGAGGTCACCAACCTCCCAATACTCTCAGCTTCTAAGCTACATTTCCTCAGCCCCTCACCTTCTATTTATAATTCCTGACCCTAACAACTAACTGAACAGAATATTACTAACAGCAGTCCAGAATATTACTAACGTCCTAGATCATATCAATACCCTCCCCTTCAAGATGGACCTTGTCCCCAAGGTCCAGGTGATGAAAACAGCATGTATCTTCAATCAGGATCTCCTTTATCTTCTTCTTCCATGATCATTAACTTCAGCTGCTTGTTCTTACACACATGCGTTGGATGATACTTCTCAACACATGTAAAACATTCTCCTTTCCTCATTTTCTCCTCCACCTCTGCAGGTGACAAATTATGGAAGGTCCTTCTACCTTGCCATCCATTATTCTTTGTACTCCCTTGCTGGTTAGATGCTTCTACCTGCTGCCATTCTTTCCCAAATTTCTGGTCTGAACAGTTGGATTTCTGATCTTGATAGTCATGGCTATAGCTTCTGCCCAAGCTTCCCATAACTCTATTTTTCTCTTCCACTTGCCGTGCTTTATTCATGACTTCCATCAAGTTCTTGGGCTCGTGCAATCCTACCTCAGTACCAATCTCCTCCTTCAATCCCTTGAGAAATACCTCCATCAAGAAAGATTCTTCCAGCCCCTTCACAGTCCCTGCATGCTTCTCAAATAGGCCCACATACTTCTGCACTGTATCCTCTTGTTTTAAGGCTAGTAAAGATTGAAAAAGATTGCCTGAATGTGTACCTTGAAACCTCTGTACCACAGTAGTCTTGAATCCTTCCCAAGAAATCTGTGGACTCCATGTTTCCCACCATTGGAACCAAGCCAAGGCCTCACCTTCCAAAGCCACCAGAATTGTATCTACTTTCTCTTCCTCACCCACTCCTTGAAGTCGGAAATATCTCTCAATTTGAGATACCCAGCCCAAAGGATCTTCCCCAGCGAACACCGGCAGCTCCATCTGCCTCCATTGACGCACCCTTCCTTCTCCATCTTCCGTGTTCTTGTTTCGCGCCTCCTTTGTCTGTATTTTCGCACCCACCGCCGGCGCTTCTATCGTTGCAGCTAGCTGCCGCAGAAGCTTCTCTATCGCGTCCAATCGGGTTTCAATTGCAACCCGATTGGCTTCCACTATTCCGCGATCAACTTCCCGGGCTTCTCGCGCCTCCTCCACCGCCCTCTCCAGTACCTCCATGCGCGCCTCCATCTTGTTATTGTTCTTTGCTGCCATTAACGAACCCACTGCCCCGGAACGGAGCTCTGATACCAGTGATAGACACTGGACCAGGCAGAAAGAGAAGAAAGAATGAAAAGGAATGAATCTTTATTGCTGTTCTTGGAGACTAGCTCCAGCTTGTGTACAATGGTGATTTCGAGGTCACCAACCTCCCAATACTCTCAGCTTCTAAACTACATTTCCTCAGCCCCTCACCTTCTATTTATAATTCCTGACCCTAACAACTAACTGAACAGAATATTACTAACAGCAGTCCAGAATATTACTAACAACAGTCCTAGATCCTATCACATCCAGGCGCTCACATGTCAACGTATTTGCATTTTGTAATAATGGCTTTGTCTAAGTTCATGTCAGCATTTTTGTATGCTAAACAAGCGTTTTGATATTGTTTTTGGCAAACCAGTATTATACAATAAGGGATTTGCATACAGTTAAAAGCAAAAGATCCTAAAATCATTATGGTTTTTCTAATTTACCCATGGCATCAACTTAGAGGGCTCTTGACCCCAACCTTGATATGAACCTTCATACTTTTGTACCTTCTCCTGTAAGTACTGAACATACTCTATCACCTGCAAAGAAACATGACAGATTGACAGGTTGTTAGATATATTCTCAATCAATTTAAAGTAGAAAAAAATAATTATTTTACAAAATGTACCTCTAACAAAAATGATGCCGTGTCCCTCTTTTGATCACTATGAGGTATGAGATCCCTCAATATCTGGAATCTGGAAGAAAGGGTTACCAACATCAAAACTCCAACTGAATGCACTAAAATTTCAACTCTCTAAATTAATTAAAAAATACATAGGACCTCATAAATCCATTATAAACTTATCATGTAACATTTAATACTTCAGACTTCAATATCAAAAGTTTTTTTTATCTGAAAAGGATAAAAGATAATAGAAGAGCCTTACAAGAAATTGACTTTCAAGATTTTAACATTCTTTACAACAAACTTTAAGTAGCCTCTTTCACAATCATTAGCATGAATATCGCTTAATACCAATTCTGCAGCAGGAGTTAAGACAAAGATAAAATTGAAGCAATGAAGTGAAAAGATCCACAGCAATGTAAAACTGCTGACAAATCTATCCACCTTTACACTCACCATCCGTTAAATAAAAAGAATTGTACTAAAAAGAACCAACAAATTATTTCAATTTCAAATCAACCAAAACCAATAATAAGCTATGACTTAATTTCTCAGTTTATTTTCAAGCAACTTAACACTAGAACACTCAACGCACTACGGCACTAGTCTTATCGACAAGAGTTACACATATGGCATACCTCTCATTTATCTTGCTCCTTCTCCGCTGCTCGGTCACAGAATGTTTCGATCTTATCGCACTAGCCTTATCGATGGTTTTTCCATCTGCTATAACAACAAGAACTCTAAATTCATTCAAACATGAACTTGAGATCGCAAATGAATCCAACCCCACATTTTATACGCTAAACAAAAGTCTTCACCCCATAAATCAAATTCAACAAATTCAAGATATCTCCAAAAACGTGTTATATATATATATATATATATATATATATATATATATATATATATATATATATATATATAAGGGACTCACACATCCGTAGATTTAACACAATCCATAACAATAATAATAAAAGAAAATAATAGAAAAGCAGGAAGCACTCAGACAACCTCCAACAATACAAAGAAACACCTCATAATTGAATCTAACATTAATTTAGGAATGAGATATAATCACACAACCATGTTTTTTTTTTTTTTTCAATGAAAATTAAGAAGGTACCTTTGTTGGCGTTAGGGGCAGAGGAAGTACCCTGTTTCTTAGAAGAACCAAACTCTTCTTCCTCGTACTCATCCTCTTCCTGGCTCCCTTTCCCTGCTCTCATTGTTTTAAGCAAAGGGTATCACTGAGCACTTCTGAATCACGAAAAAGAAGAGAACTTTGAGGGAAACAGGGATACCCAGATGGGGAATTTAAAAGAGAAAGGAGAAAGGGGAATTGGGTCGGGTGAGATTTTGAGAAGGGTGTTCACCGGCGGCGGCGTTGAAGGTGGAAGTTGGTGTTTTCCGGCGAGTCACCACCACCAGAGACAGAAGAAGGAGGAGGAGGGATAGCATGTGACTGATCCCATGCGTGTCTCGTGAGCCTTCTTCATTTGGCAATAAACCCCCTTCTTGCCTATTCTCACACTCACCTCTTTCTTAATCATTTTCGAGTCTTTACCTGAATCATAATAAATTAATAATAATAATTAAAAAAAAATGTATTTTGATCCCTGTTAAGCATTTAGAAGGAAGGTATGACAACTATTTTTCTTAGTATTGTTATTAATATTATAGTAATTTAATTAAATTGAAGTGATGTTGTAAAAAAATATTTAATTGATTGATAATGTAAAAAAGATTACACTTACTTTATATATGAAAATTAAATTCAATTATAATTAGTAGTAATAATTATTATTATTATTTAATTTTATCAAAATATTCAATAAATGAAATATTAGATAATCATATATATTCTTATATTTTCTTATAATAATAATAATAATAATAATAATGACTTAACACGAGTTAAATTTGATATCTAAATACCAAGTGAGTCTTCAACTGTTATATTTAATAGTTTTTTGTAAATAATAGTATTTTAGTACATACATCACACGGGTTAAATTTGATATATAAATTTTATAATTATTTATCATAAAAATTAAAAAAATGTTCACTTCATATAATTAAAGTAAATATATATATATATATATACATGCCAAATAACTTCAATAAAATTTAATAAATATATTTATTAAAAACAAAAAATATATCTAAATATGATAATTTTTAGCATAATAAATTAAAATTCAATAATACAATAATAATAATAATAATAATAATAATTTAATTATACAATACTAATTTGTTGCTTTAATATGTTTCAAGACATTATTAAATATCAATGTCGTCAAAATATGCAATGTTAACTTAATTAGGTTAGAGAAAAAGAAATTTAAATAAAATAATAATAATTAGCAAGTTAAAAGCTATAAGGATAATTAAAAGCGATAAGAATAATTAAGTAAGGAGGAGATGAAATCACGAAAGAGATAGGGAAATTTAAATAGGGAGATAAGGGGAAAAGAGAAATATTAAGATGGGAGTTTTCAAGAACAGGAAATATTTGCATGGGGGAGTGTAGTTCACTTCTAATTAAAGAGAATTTACAGGAAATTGTGAGGGTAAAGAGAGTAGATCTACAAGCTAGATAGTATTCTTCTAATATTTCTTATTACTAGTCGTCTTTTAGTTTATGAAATTTTTATTTGTAAATTATTCAAGAAGCTTTTAGTCTATCAAAACTATAATTTGTAAATATTTTTTTAAAGAAAATACATAATTTTCTTTTATAAATCCAATCTTTTTATAGACCAATGCAATACATGAGGAATATGGTTAGTACGAATTTAACGTCATGCATTTTGCTGTGTTCGAGATATTTAAGGAAAGAAGGATTGAGATTGATTTTGGTGAGCAAATGGTGGTCCTTCCTTGGTTTAGTGGTAGCCGATATAGGTTAGCTTCAGCCTTCAATATGGTCCTTCCCTCCTAAATATTTGGTTTGTTTATATAGATATATCAGTTAATTTAATTTAATTTTTTTTACAATTCAAATTTGAGGATCTAATAACAATTTTTTTTTTATTTTCATTTTCATTTTAATGTTTTATTAAAATACTACTTTATCTCTAATCTTTCTAGTTTAATCCCTATTTTTTTAATTATGAATGTTAGCCTTGTCAATGTCACCTGAAACTCTATTAACTCTGAATTGTAGCCTTCGACTCTCACTACCTCTCACGGTCACAGCCACTGTCCGGTGATTAATTATATGAGTAGCTTCCTTTTAAAAGCTAATTTTTAAAATTATATCCAATTAAATTGATTTTAAAACTGAAAAACAAAAGCAGCTACGGGCTGTTTCTGTTTTCACTTTGGCTTTTTTTTAATTCTAGAAACAAGGAAACAATTAATTTTATTTTTAATTTTGTTTCAAAACACATTCTCAAAATAAATTTATCAAGCGATTATTTTTTTTTTTATCTCTAAACTGAATTCAAATTGATACTTACCAAACAAACAGTTCTTCAAAACTATTTTACAGAATAGTATTTTAAAAAAAAAAAAATCATAACACAATCAACCAAGCCTTTTAAGCAACCTGGGCTCAATTCAGGTGGTTGATGAGGAGGTTGCAGATGGCAGATCCCTTGAATCCTTAACACTCAAAAACACATTATCTATAATTCTAATCAGCTTAAAGGTAAGCTACTTAAACTGCATTTTCTCCTTCAGTGATTTCAAAAGTTAAAATATGCAAATACCCAAAAACATCATTCAAAAGCATACTTTATCAAAAGTCCAATCATATTTTAGCCAAACAACTTGATTCTTCAAATCGAAAACATCAATGAAAGAGTTGTAATCTACAAACCGTTCAATCAAACATCCATACAAAGATACAAAGCCATCCAACATGTTCTCATTCTCAACCCAGAATTTAAACCAATCTATGCACTAATTGCCTTTTTTCTCTCCTTTCCGCCACTGGAAGGTGGTGAGGTAAAAGCCACGGTGCGAAAGCGGAAAGGTGAATGCGTCCGTGACTGTGGGATTTAATGAGAGTCAAAGGCTACGATTCAGAGTTACACGGTGACAAGATTAGCATTCATATCTAGGAAATTAGGGACTGAATTAGGAAAATAAGGGATAAAGTGGTCTTTTTAATAAAATTAAGTTAAAAAAATATAAAATAAGTTATTAGGTCCTTAGATTTGAATTGTTAAAAAAATAAACATAATTAACTGATATGATTACATAATCTACATAGTATTACGTGATTGAACTATATAAAATACACATCTATCGGTCCATTTTTCTTGGCTTGGGCTACTGGAATGTGCCATATATATGTGATGAAAGTTATTGTTTGCCCTAGCTAAGTGTTCAAATTAAGAAATACTTTAACACCCTCCATGTTACGCACGCAAGGGCGTGTATATATATATATATATATATATGGAGAGAGAGAGAGAGAGAGAGAGAGAGAGAGAGAACTTGATGCCACACAACCTGTTTGAGGGAAATATGGCTAAGGGTTTCACTTATATAATTTTGGGTATATATGATGCTACATGAATTCTACTAAGGCACAGTATTAAAATTAGGAGAAATTAGTGTATGACGCCAAAGCATTATATGTTTACAACTTTGTTTAATTTTTTCGTGACAGGTAAGGTAACCAATTGAATTTATTAACTACTTTTTTATAAATTGAAAAATTGAACTATATGATATGCTACGTGAAATTTGACCAGGATCGTAAACACACTTAAGATTAGGCTCCGGACTATTTTCCTTAAGATTAGACAAACAAAAATAACAATGGTTGTCAATGTAATGACCTAAAATTATTCTAGATATTGTATTTTTGTTAGAATTAAATTTTTAAGAAATCGTTAGATGATAATAATTTTTTTTAATTAAAATGTATATTAATATAAATTCTAAAACGTATAGATTATAGAAGTTTTTAAACTAATACATGTATTATAAGTAACCATAGTCCTTATTACAAAAGTCAATATTAAACAAGTACAAGCTTTTCCAAACAAAAGTCTATTTCATATCTTCATTTCTACACCATCACCGACCCAGGTCATCAAGGAAATTGACCACTGTTGCCATCTAAAAAAATGAAACAAATCTAGTGAGAAATAAAATTTCTCAGTAGGCAAAATCTAAACCATCAAACACATTAATACGTTAGTAAAATCTCAATATAAGCAAATAAATTCGCACAAGAATTATGCAGCTATATGAATGCATGAAATGAAGTTCTCCCAGGGTGCACATGGCCTCTACATATTCGTACTGTATGTAGCTACACCTCATACTAGATGTAGACGTTGCGATCGTCTTACGCAAACATGCATGATTTATGCCATATACGTGCACCTGATCACTACATATCGTACTGTATGTAGTATCAGATTTTGTTTCAAAAAATCTCGTACTGGATTTGGAAACATGAATCAACATATCATCACACAAATCCATCAATAACAAAATCCATGGGCAAATACACACAACCTCATGGAAAAATTTATATCATACGTATCCAAAAGTATGGTTTAAACAATCATACCTTATTCAAGTAAAAATCATACCATCTTAGGCATGATAATTGATTATCCTTAGGCTATAGAAAAATCATGTTAGTAATCTAACTAATAAACCACAATATAACCTTCAAATAATTTCTAGTTCCTTTAAACCTTCACAAGAAAAGATTAAAACCTAGCATGCATCTTAATCTCCTTTCACCTACCACCTTACTACTTCATCCTCAAATTTATTCACTCAAGCATTTGAACCATTTAATTACATACCATTCAACAACTACTTCTCAAAATTAATAAACACTCCCATAATGAAAATATGAATATACAGCCCAAAGGTCATCAAATCACTTCCAAAATCATCAAGTGTGATTCCAAATATCACCAATATTTCAACATATAAATCATCACCTATCCTATGGTCTGAATCAACATTTTCACATCATAAAATAACCTTCAAATAACATAAAATTCCAACCTAAACAATAATCATAAATCTGCCTAATTAAGCAAATAGGTTAAACCAAACAAATGCTTAACTAGAGATTGAAGCCTAGCCTACCTCAAGTGAGTTTGGTTTTTGAAAATGGAATGGAATAATGGCTGCCTTCCTAGGGAAATCCTCTAAGAAATGAAGCCTTGATATCCTTCTACTAAGCTTGTCAAACTCTTCCTAAGGTTGCTTGTCTTACATGCGATTTCTTCAAGGTGGTGGGGTTTATTTCTTACTTGATTTAAGCTTCAAAGGGAAGGATGAAAGTGAAATGAAGGTGATGTGAGGGAGAGAGCTTCACGTGAAGTATGTAGGGGGAAAGTCTTGAAAAATGGCTTGCACTTAAGGTCCCCCCCTCCCTTTATATAGTGTTTAGAAAATGATATAATATTCAAGGACATTTGCCCTTCCTAACTTAATTACCTTCATTTAGTTCCATCCTAACTTAATTACTTCTCATTCCTTTAGATTCTAACTAAGTTCATTATGATTCCTTTACTTTATAAGAAAAATATTCTAAGTTCATCATGTACCTTACAAGTGTCCTAACACTTGTCTTCATAATAAAGCTTGCCTTTACAAGTGTCCCACTTACTTGGCATGGCCTTTACAAGTGTCCCACCACTTGTCCCATTCATGAAGTTTCTCCTATCTTCTCCATGTTTCACGTGAATACTAGAGGAAGGGAGAAAAATCTTTGCTTCATTTCATGTTACCTTGTATCCATATTATTCAAGGCATGACACCTTTCTTCCAAGTGTCCTTTTTCTTGGTATGTTCATGAAACTTCTCTCATTTTCTACCTAATTCACGTGATTAACCAAAGCCAAAGGGAAAGGAAGACAAATTTTACTTCCTTTTATATTATTTTATGTACATATGTCATTTTTTATGATGAAGAAAAATCTAATCCCAATATGACTTCATACATGGCATTTTCTAGTAGGAAGTCAAGTTTGATTTGAACTCTTCTTCCTAAAGATAATATTGAATAATAGCATTCTAGAGTTTTTCAGAAACTGACTTCAATTTCAATAAAAATTGCTCACAAGTAATCTATACAAAGTGTTATTCAGACTTTTCTTACAAGACTGTTTTTATCTTAATTCTGATTGGTTCATAGTACTTTTCAAAATTACTAAATCATTTTATTAAATAAGTCTATTCATCTTACAATTAAGAGAAAATCTCATAGATTTTATTTATCATTTTTCCCTATTTTTTTAATAAAATTTCAAAGTTATTACCTTATAAAATTTTTAGAAATTCTATTCTAGGGTTTTCTATCACAAAGTATTTTGGTATCTTGTCATTTAAGAGTGCTCTGTAATTTCATCAAGTTTTTACAAAATCTCTAAGGGTGTCTAGGCAATTTTAACTTCAAGGGTATTATGGTAATTTGTCACTCTAGGGGCATGATTGTAATTTTCCAAAATATCCAAGGGTATTTTTGTAATTTCTACATTAAAATATCTAACCAAAATATCCAAGGGTATTTATGTAATTTTCACCTCAAGGGCATTTTTGTAATTTCTCTTTTAAGAGAAGGGTGATATAGTCATTTCTTTTCAATTATATTTTTTAATCCAAGTATCATCACACTTCCTCAATTCAATATGAATTCAAGATATAATTTTGACGATGTTACAGCCTATAAGAAAACAACATTAATGAGGTCAATTATTATGCTCAAGAACAGAACAAGGGAGAGATGTGAGAGAATCAGCAGAGATAGATGCAAACCTATCCTAGCTATAGCACACTGCATAAGGAAAGACATTGTGATGGATTGTAAACATCAAATTAAATAATCAAAGTAATTTCTATAAACTAATGTGGCTTTAAGTTCAGGATAGAAGGGAGCTAGCTCAAAATTCAAATAAATTTAGCATATTGAATTCTCAAGGACATGCAATGGGTGAAATCGAAGAGTGACGTGACAACACCTTTGAATCATGATTCATGTGGACCTTTGCTACAGGACCCCCTAAAAATCTAGCTAAGCATATGACATAAAAAGTAAATGCATGCAGACATCACCTATTGAAAAAATAATAAAATTAGCATTATAATTTAGAATAGTACCATCTAGCGTGTAGATCATCAGGTGCAACGTTGTTTTAACTTTTAACTTATCAATAATGGGGGCCCCAAAAAGGCTACGAAGGAGTTGAAGGTTCATCAAGCACTCAAACACACAACTGCCAATCATAAAAGACGTTCATATATAATGAACATGAAGTACATTTCAAAAGCCCACTTTAATTTCAGCTTGTGGCCAAAGATGAAAAGCAACAAAAATGACTCCAGAGGCTAATGTTGATTTTGTTGTGCAAGGAATTTGCATGGCTAGCAAGAAAGCCACAAAGTTGGGTTTAGGATAGACATTCATGATTGATGAGAGGTCAAGTAGGCATGACGAAACTCAAGCACCAAAGCAATTCGAGCCATTTTTCATATGACTTAAATATATTGGAAATTTTTAAAATATATCTGAATTTCGTAATTGATTTCTAAAAATTATTATTTCTTGTTGGATCCCTAAAACTTCAAAAGTTTTGTGGGAGATCCCTGCCATTAGTCTCCATCCAAAACGTGATGATGTATCTGTTAGATGGACACTTCAGCGATACATGTATAAAGTCATGTCAAAGGATGATACACGTAATCTAATGGCGTCATCCAAACGCTATTTAAAAATATTTTAAAAAGGGAATTTTGATACGTTGTTTAGGATTCTCTCAACCGGCTCTCATCGTTGAAGTTCACTGCCACCGCCGACGAGGAGGAGTCGCTAGTGTCAAACTCTCTCATGGTGGCAATAAAACGCTCTCAGGCAAACCAGAGGCGACACTTTGTTTTGTCGATTCTCAATGACCCTATTGTGAGTCGTGTTTTGCCTGAAGCAGGGTTTCAGAGCTGTGATATCAAACTCGTCTTGCTCCAATAGCCTTTATCTCCGATTCAGCACTGGTCACCTCCGATTTTCCTCTACAACCTTGACCCAATCCGACCCGATTAAAATATTCGCAAGATCTTGGAAGTTCTCAAGAGAAAAAATAAGAGAAACCCTTTGCTTATGGGCGTTTATGCAAAGAGTGCTCTAAAAGGTTTCATTAAGATGGTTCAGAATGGAAGGGGAGGTTCGGTTTTAGGTTCGGCATTAGGTTCGGAGTTGAGGGTGGTTCGTTTGGAGAGGGAAATTGTGGAGTTTGTGAAAAAAAGGGTGGGAGTGGGGAAGAGAAATTTGTGTTAGGTTGAAGGAATTGGAACAACAATGTGAGGGTTCTAGTTCAGGATCTCTGATTTCTTCCTTTTTCTTTTCTTTTTGTTACTTTTAAAGGGGTGTTAAGTTGAAGTGGAACTTTGCTAGATATGTTTTACATTCAACTCTGGCTTACCTCGCTAAACTCCAAATGTATGTTATGTTTATTTGTTTTTCTAAATTTTAGAAGATACTGCAATGTTCTGGATGTGATTTTTTAATAGGAAAATAATGAGTCACATGTAATATGCTACAATGTACTACTTGTTGGGTAGAAGTCAGATCTAGAACAATTCTATAATGAAAGATACTAAATTTGAGTTTTAATTATCGAGGTCTTATATCATGACATGTATAAAACTTTATCATAAATTGAAGGTTTCATTACCATGATCTTATATCATGGTATATATAAAACTTGATCAGATGTATTAGGCATCTCAGAGAAATGTACTTACGAAGACATGTTGTTCTTGTTATGTTGAATGCTTGTGTTGGCTAGTATGGACTGCCGCTATGAGCAGTATTCTGATGAATGGTTTGATTTCATTTCTGCATTGCAGGGGCTCTTTTCACTCAGGTTATGAATGTAATTTTGATTATGTAGTTGTTTCTAATACCCTTTCTTGTTACGAAGACCAGGTTTGTTCTTTCTTTTTTGGATGACATCATCAGATGACGTGTACCACCCTCTGATGTGACTTAATACGTGATTGCTAACATGTCCAACTAACGGTCACGTCATGACATTTTGGACGAAAACTAACGGTAGGAATCCCCTACAAAATTATGAACTTTCGAGGACTCAATGAGAAACAAAAAAATTTAGGGATTAATTACAAAATTTGAATATATTTCATGTATCTCTAACATATTTAAGCTTTTCATATTTAGATATTTCACTAAAATTTGATAGAATGTTTGATTGAGGTGCATTGTATGAAAAAAAAAGGTTGTTGATATGCGAAGAGCTTAGACCAATATTTCAAACATGTTATCCTATGCTAAGGCATTATGGAATTTGTTGTATGACTCGTGTTACAGTGAAAGTGCCATATATCTTGCAATTAAGCGCAAGGAAACCTGAGTGACTGTTAAAATGAAGGAACACTTCACACTTAACCAAGAGGGGGGGTGAATTGGTTAGCCTTGGTAAATTCAAAATTTCTTTCCAAGTAAAATATCAGAGTTTAATTTCCCTTTGGATCTTTATCAAAAACCAATGAAGAAAACTTTATTCAAACACCCTCCAAGATTTGTAATGCCTTAACAACCAAATTAATTTTCAGAA
>PYAF01001106.1:0-31239 GCA_007407185.1 Glycine tomentella | reverse complement strand
TTTATTTAAGCCTTTTTATAATTTTTTATAATTTGTAAAAATTAAATTAAAAAGTTACTATTTATAAAATTATATATAATTTAAACAAAGGAGTAACTTTGTCTATGAAGACAATTTATTTCTTATCATGTCATTATCTTATTTGTGCCAAATATAGAATAGGGTAAAATATATAATAATAATAATGTTATTTGATGTGCACAAAATGTTGGGATTAAAGTTTATTTTTCTCTTATTATATTATTGACTATCAATGGATCCTAAAGTTTATAGAATAGGAACACACTCTTTTTAATTGGTTAAATTTTATTACAAATTATAAAATTAAGAGAGAGTTATTAAATATCATGTGAGATCAATAAATTTTGCCATTTTTAATAAATTTCAGCTATGAAAAAATATGTGTGTATGATAGATAGAATGTTTTAGAGAATGTATTCTTAATATTTATCTTAAAGTATTAGTTGTTAAGGAATTGGGACTAGTTATATTAGCGCATTTAAACATTGATTTAATATGTGAGTGTGAGATTAGGATAGCAAAAATTGTGATCCAGGAGTGAAGGAACAAAAGATCTTGAGCTATGTTTTCTACCTTGATTTGTTGTTATCCTTGAGTCTTTGCATCTTTTCAAAGTTCACGAGTCTTTTGTTAGTAGATTTTTTTCTCTCACTAACAACAAATTCGCTTTATTGAACATGACATTTTGCCACTAAAGTTTCAAGAGCAAAAGAGCTTTGATAAAAACAAAGCCAGTAACATAAAGAATAAGAAAAAGCTCAACATAAAAAACAAATAAATGAAGTCAGAGTCAAAGTGAAAAGTATATGCAAACAGTAGTGTCCAAGACTTAGGAGAAAATCCAAAAAATTCAAAAAGAAAACTAACAACCAGTACCATAAAGAATAAGAAAAAGCTCAACATAAAAAACAAATAAATGAAGTCAAAGTCAAAGTGAAAAGTATATGCAAACAGTAGTGTCCAAGACTTGGGAGAAAATCCAAAAAATTCAAAAAGAAAACTAACAACAAAATAAATGGAGTCCAAAGGCTGTCTCCACCATTTCGGAGTTGGGCCAAAAGTTTGGGTTTATTCTGTTGCACTTATTTGAGGCAAGGCTCTTACTTCCTGCACCTTCAATTACATTTTGCATCCCTTTTTTGACTTCCAGGACAATCAATCGAAAAGATAAAAAATATATTTCAACAAGGGTGCAGGAAGTAACTTGGAGATGCAGGAAGCTACAACCTTGAGTCAGTGTCTAGATTAAAAAAATTAAAATAAAAACTTTTTTGGGTTAACATAATTGGAATTCCAATATGGATTGGCAACTAATTTGGGGTTAGGCGGGGTTTACTGACAAGGAATAAATGGACTTTCAAATGCGGGCCTAATTTTGAGATAATAAAGCAACAATAATAAAAATTAAAATATAAAAATAAGGAGTATTAATAGCATATCCTTTAACATATTTTTTAACACATTATATTATTGGTTGAAATTTATTGAAAATTAAAAAATCATGAGAGATAATCATTTAATAAAATGTGAGACTCATTTTTTTTCTAATAAATTTAATCAATAAGAGAGAATATATTTAAAAGAGTATGTGTGAGTGTGTTGACATTTCTCTAAAAATAATACAATAAAATTTACAACAATGCATTTAATTGTTTATGTGCAAGGCTTGAACTATGCTTTGTTTTAAAAGTTTATCACTACCTCATTCAATTATTCCTTTAGAAATAAATAATTAATTGTCGATCTCGAATTTACTTTATCATGTTATTTATGTATGCAGTTACGATTTTATATCAAAATAATTGATTTATATGTAACGTCCGGTAATCTATGTTTTATACATTGGAACACTTGATTTCTAATCGCATAATAATCTCAAACTCTTTTTATCAAATATTTTTATAATTAGTTTATCAGTTTATTTTATTAACTTCATTTTTAAGTTTAGATATCTAAGATGGGACAAATTGGCAATTCCAAATATTTTATTTATTTATTCATTTTCATTTATTATTTATTTATTATTAGTGAATTTTACGCAAAAGAAAGTTATTCAAGTGTAATGCATTATTAATCACATGTTTTAATTTTAGACATTTAAATTGTGCCAGTTTAGTGATGTTAAGTCTACGTACCTTTTAATCAATTCAATTCAAAGAAATGTACAACTCTAATTTCTCCATTGTATTGTACTTAGGGACACTTTTTTTTTTCACACCAAAATGATTGTATTATTAAGAAGGTTAAAATATATTTTTCGTTCTTATAAAAATGGAAATATTTGAAATTCGTTCATGCAAAAATTTTAATATGTCTTTCATCTTTACAAAATTGAAATATATTATTTTTTGGCTCAGAACAAGGTTCAAACATTTGAACACATGTGTATGACTTTTTTAGATCAGTTGCATGCACAACAGATGTTAAAAACGTTATATTTTACATTAGTTATATGCATAACCAATGTAAGAAGGTCACAGTTACATTAGTTACATATATATTCGATGTAAATAGTCATCATCATAGGTTTTGATTTATCCGAACCTACGTTCGGGCCAAAAAAACAACACTTTAATTTTATGAGGACGAAAAACACTGAAAATTTTGTACGGATTAATTCCGAACATCTTATAAAGACGAAAAATATATTTTAGCCTATTAAGAAGAGTTGAATTTGATACAAGGGGTAGCAAATCACAACCAACATTACAAAGTGGCATATTCACAAGCAAAATGTGTGGTTGACCCTAGGCCATTCTGTTAACATGCCTCATGATATTATACCATTATAGCTAACCCATGTTGCAGTACAAAATAGGAGCAATAAAGCACCAACCCCCTAGCTCACTATCTCGCATTCCTTTCCTTCCATGGTTGTTATGTCAATGAATCCAAGCAATTAATCGGGCCAACACACCATACATAAGGGATGGATTAAGCCAATCACATTAGCTTTGCACCATGTCCATACCTTGTATCTGATAGCATCAGCTTTGCACCATGTCCATACCTTGTATCTGATAGCATCAGAGACCACTTTTGAATCACAACTTCCATTGTTGAATGTGATGTTGTTTCTTTGCTTCCAAATTGCTCACAACACCGGTGCACACACAGACCACCACACCAACCTCTCCTTCTTGCCATTAAGAGCACCCATATGAGCGAAGAGGCACTTAAAAAATAAATGGCCAGTTGATTCTATGCAAGAGTTGCAAAAATACAATTTAGATTTGTTGCACCATCTATTATACGCTTTTTAACAAGATTGTCCCTCGTTTTAAGTCTATTGTGGGACACCTTCCACAACAAAGCTTTTATCTTAAAAGGGATAGACTATTTCTACAAATGAGAGTAAAACTTTGCATGTTCCAGCCCACCAACATCATGCAATTCCTCATATACATCTTTCACAATATATTACTTCATCATACTTAAAATCCATTAACAACCATCCATCATGTCTTGTTTTGACTTTTTACCTCCAATACCCTCCCACATAGAACATTATTTTTTTGTGGGAACCATGGACTCCTCCAAGACAAATCCCAAATTCACTCCCCCTACACCATTTACCCATGTTGACAATGCAATTGGATTTTTGTTCCAAATTTAAAATGATATGGTTGAAACTTTTACATAAACTTTCTTTCCCAATCCACCTAGAGTGCCAAAAGCTCACTTCCCTCCAATCACCCACATCTCTCTTAGCATATTTTTTGAACCACCCAAGACTATTCTCAAAATCCTCACAATTATACAAAAGATCACACCACCATTGGGACCCCTTATTTGCATGAGAACCCCCAACTAGACTTTCTAAACTCACAATATCATATTTTTCTCTAAAGACCTCTCTCCAAAGACATTGTTTCTCACTAAGCAACCTCCGTAGTCATTTTTCCACTAGAACTTTATTGAAAAGTTCTAATTTATTTTTATCCCTAATCCACCTTTCTCTCTAGGAGAATATACCACATTTCACCTCACCTAAGAAACTTTTCTCTCCTCCCCTCTAGCCCCAAAGGAAATTTCTTTGAATACTATTTAAAATAATAATGACTTTCTAGATGCCTGGAAGAATGACATAAAGTAAAGGGATAAGAAGATAGTAATGATTTAACCAAACATATACTCTCCCACCAGAAGACAATTATCTCCTTTTCCATGATGATAATTTCCTCCTCATCTTGTCAATCATTAGTTGTCGCATGCTCAATTTTCGTGCATCCACGCCCATTGGTAAACCCAAGTAGATAAAAATAGTCATAATTTTGCGATTCAACACTCTTGCAAAATTATTGGCTTTTCCTTGATCCACATGAATGGCCGCCAAACTACTCTTAAAGAAATTCACTTTAAGCTAGAGCCCAACTCAAAGCATCTAACTATTGCTTTCAAGGTAAGTTCATCTCTCATGTCATCTTGAAGGAAGAAAATGGTGTCATATGCGAGTTGGAGGAGAGGCACTTTCAAAGAACTGGATCCAATATGTACCTTAATAAATAGCACATTTTCTTCTGCTTCCCTCACCAACCCACTCAAACCTTCCGCGACAACCAAGAATAGAAAAGGTGTCAATGTATGTCCTTGGTGAAGTCCCTTGTGTGTAAGAAATTTCTCCATTGGGCTTCCGTTTTCAAGCACTAAAATGGAGGATGATTGAAGTCAACTCCATATCCACTCAATCCACTTTAGACAAAACCCAATCTATGTAACATATATGCCAAGAAATCCCACCTCATCAAATCGTAGGCATTTTCAAAATTGGCCTTGAATATAAGGCAACCCTTCTTCTTTACCTTTGCTTTATGGACAACCTCATTTGCAATTAACACACCATCCAAAATATTTCTTTCTTTTGATAAATCAAATTTTGATTTCCTTTTTATGTGTAGTTTTAGGCCCATTGTGTGCATTTATGATATAATTTGTTGGTAGAACTCATGGTTTTATGGTTAGATTTCTTAAACAAGTGATTAGGAAACATTTGGTGATAAAAAAAAGGCTCAAAATAGGCCAAATTGATGAAGTGAAGAATCTGGCTACTCCATCATGGTTGTGATTAGTCATCACAGTTGTGATCAACCTAGAAGTCACCAAGGCTATAATGGTTCGATCACGGCCCAACATTGGAAAATAGTTTAAGATCATCCAAGCCATGATCCATCAATCACAACCAAGTGAAAAATTAAGTACAAAAAGTCACCACGAATGTGATCAAAACATGTTGGCAGTCACTTATCCTAAGGCTTTAAAGAGTTTCTTTTAGACCTTAAGTTGGAACTGTTATTCTTGTTGTGTTTTGAGAGTTTCAAAGAGCAAGAGTGTGAAGATCACCATTGGGAAATTTCATCACTTGGATTCCAACCCTCTTGGTATGTTTTCATTTCTAGTTTATTCATGGCTTGAATGGTTAATCTTCCTAGTCCAGGGATTATGATGTAACCTACCACAAACCCCTTTTCTGATTTTAATAAGATTCTCGATGTATTCCAGTTAATTGATTCTCTTTTTTACTTTTAATTTTTATTTGGGAATGGTCGTTCTAATACATAATTTATTACATACTAGTTATCATCTGCATATAATTGGTAGAATTAGGAAGATAATGTTTTACACCAAACTACATGGCCAAATTGTCCAGGTAATCTTCAATAGGTTGATTAGGAAATTGATTAATCACCCTCATCATTGTTCTTAATCCTTTGGTTTAAATTAATACATCCACGATCAATTGAGTATTATTTAAGGTAAAGAGTATTATTAGACCACCGTCAATGGCTAATAATTGACATTGGAAAATTTGCAATTAAAAATCGTAAAATTCTTATTAGAATTAGGATTAGGGGAATTGGTTGTGTGAAATCATAATCCATGGACACTCATCTCATCTTATCTTTCACATTATCTTGCTTATTTAGATTCAAGTTCTACATTAGATCACTATTAGAAAAAATGTTTTTCATGTTGTTGGATCAACGATGGTTTTTTCAAAACCATCTTAAAAAATGTACGATGGCATTTTTGTAATTAATTGGATGCATTAACGATAGTTTTTGGAAAAACTGTTGTTAAGATTCGTGAGTTAAGGACGGTTTTTGGAAAATCGTCATTGAGAGTAGTGAGTTAAGGACAATATTGTAAAACTATCGTGGTTGTTTGATTTAAAACTTAAAATTTTTCGTTCTCAATTGTGCCTCACTGAAACCCCTCACTCTCGCGCCCAAGCCTTGTTGCCCTAAAACCTATCATGCCTTGCCTTGAAACCCCTCACTATCACGTCGTCATGCTTTTACCTTTGTGTCGCCATGCCGCATCATCGCTCTCATGCTTTTGTGTCACGTCGACGTTGAAGTTGTGAATCCCTCAATTTCGCTTTTGCTCTGCCACAACGTGACGTTGAAGGTAAGAACCGCTAACCATGTCAGCTGGACTTCTATTTGGGTCTCTTATTGGCACTATTGTAGTCTCTATCAGTGGAATTGTCCTTTTCATGTTCTTGTAATAGAACATCTAATCTTTTGAGTCAATTTTCTTCGTTGCCCCTACCATTTCAAAGTCATTGTATTAATCATTAAGGTGCTTTTTATAAAGGTTATATGTTGTGCTCCCCACCAACTTTTGTCCCCTAAAAGTTGGAAATTGATTATGTCAAGGGAATTTCAGTCGTTGATGGGACACTGCTACTTGCTTCACTTTCTGTTGTCAAAGCACTTCTTGAGGTATTACTTCTCAATATTGTATAACTTAAATGAGAATTTATGGCTAGTTGAAGTTGAAATATCAGTTTCTTTTACCTTACCTTTCCTATTATCATCATTTTCCCCACCCCTGTTATAAGTACTGCTTGAATTAAAATATTGAATCAATTTTTTTCCTGAGGTGTAAATAAGAGATATAAGGGAAGGTTAACAATAGAGGGTGGACAAGCAAA
Organism: Glycine tomentella; assembly: GCA_007407185.1. Taxonomy (NCBI): domain Eukaryota; kingdom Viridiplantae; phylum Streptophyta; class Magnoliopsida; order Fabales; family Fabaceae; genus Glycine; species Glycine tomentella. The sequence goes on along the minus strand of PYAF01001106.1, from coordinate 24,281 downwards.
TAATACCTTTGTTACAGTGACAAGTAGAAAAAAGCATCATGCTTATTTCTTACACAACTTGTAGCTTGTATTTGCATAAACCTTGTATTTAAATGTTATTTGCACACTCTTTAATGCACAATGCATACATAGGTAATATTTGACTACGAGTTGTAGGTCATTTGCACTCTTGGAGGTACTGTATTTGTTGCAATTGTGGTCCTCTGTGTGATTTGGGCAGTAGGAAAGTAAGAAACTGACTTTTGATGTTCAGTTTTGATATAATTCAATTGACATTTGATGGTACTACTATTGTTAGTGTGTTTGGATATTTGTTGGTAGGCCATTCAAGTTAATCTATTGTGACACATATTTTCTCATTTAACTGAATTGGAATGTATGTAAACATAATTAATAAATCAAACACAAACTAACATTTCTAACTAAAAGCTATATTCTTTGAGTATCTCTAATGGTGAACATAGTCAGAAGTTATGGATCTTAATATCTTATCATGTCACAATAATAATTATTACATTAACAATACAACTCTTATAGATATATGTACCAAAGAGGAACACATTTTTGTTTAGATTTTTATTTTTGGGAGATTCCCTGTTAAATATTGTCGAGCTTTTTGACTTTGGAAAGTAATATCTTGAGGTAAGATTGAATTTTGGGAAACAAATGGCCTGTTTGAGTAGTTTGGTTCTAAATACCACCTTGTTTTCACTTAAATAAATGGGTACCTCTGCTTGTGAGGAGCTTGGTCTCCCTTATTTCTACTCTTCTTGTGTTTGTCACAATCACTTCTCAATCAAGCTCCACTTAATAGCCTAAGATTAACTCGTAGTTAATCACACTTGCTTTTGGGGGTCAAACCTTCCTTAATTCACAAGGCTTGCCTTAATAGATATTCATGATTATATGATCTCGGTGTTTTTTCCTCTCTTTCTCCTCTTGTGGCTTGCTTCTGTCTGGTTTGGCAATATATATATATATATATATATATATATATATATATATATATATATTAATTCATTTTATGGGATATGTAGTAGGAATTATAGCTGTTACACAAGCATGTTACTTCTCTCTGTTTCTCTAGTTTGTCCTATTAGGATTATATTGGATGCAGCTTATAATGTCTATATTGAATGCAACATTTAAATAAGAAAGGAGTAAGCTTTTGTATACGGACTGCATATGATGATAATGCTATAACAAATGCAATTGAAATATATGACACCTTGAGATATTTTTCATACCAAGTTTATTTGTCTTAATGCAATGGAAACTTTTGCAGTGATGCAACTCATATTATTGCTTCCAATAATGATTGTGGTGTGAGAAATATGACACAGAAAGCTTTCAGCCTTTGAATAACTTTCAGTTCTCTTGGCCAATGAATGTGAGCACTTTCTATGCAATCTAACTACTGCAATATATTTTTGTATTTTCTTTTCCTTTCTTAGCTAATTATTGTCCCATTCAGGTTCATTTCAACAAATTTACTAGCTAGAACTTCTTCAGCGTATTTTGCTATTATATTTTCTTGTACTAACTAGTAAGGAATATTACTGCCTCGTGAATTTATTATTTTCTTTAGTCAATTGCAGAGGAACAAAAGTGGTACAATTAGATTGATTGAAGAGGGAAAGTTTATTGTAAACAATATAATCAGTTAATAATTTATTGATAATTATTAGAGCAAAAACAATTTAGTAATATTATATTACAATCTGTCTGAGTTTGGATGACTGAAATTGTAGGTTATGGTTTGATGTAAAACAAAATAAACATTAAAAATAAAAAATAAAAATAACATTGGTTTTTAGAAAAAACGTCTTAGAATCCTAACATTCTAAAACAGTTTTGCTTAAAATCGTCTTAGAATGTCAAGATTCTAAAATGATTTTCAGCAAAACCGTCTTAGAATGTCAAGATTCAAAGACGATTTTTTCGGAAAACCGTCTTAGAATATGAGGTTTCTAGGACGGTTTTTAGGAAAACCGTCTTAGAATACTAACATTTTTTAAACAATAAATAAAACTATCTAAGACTATTTCTAAATAAATCGATGTAGAAATCGACATGCTAAGACAATTGAAAAACCGTCATGGAAAGTGTTCACTTTCCACGATGGTGGCTTCAAAGACAATTTTAGAACCATCGTGGAATGTGTTAAAGAACCGACATAGAAAAAAAAATTCTAGTAGTGGATAATTAATCAAAATGAGATCTTAATTTTAAACTCTTCAATTACTTAGTTACAAAATATATTATTATTGGATACAAATTGTCCTTTGGGTTCTATATCTGGACTTTTAGTTCTCGATATTATTGAGTAGGGTACACTTGTCCTTGTGCATTCATATTTTATGCATCATCTCCTAAAATATCTGATTGTCTAGCATCTATAATCTCTCCCCTATTACCTTCCTCATCCTTTTTTCCAACAACTTTGATAAGATATTATACAAGCAACCAATAAGTGAAATTGTTCTATTCTCCTCCAACCCAATGGGATCCGCCTTCTTTGGTATAAGATTAAGAAATGAGGCATTAGAACCTATTGGCAATCTTCCACGTGTGTGGAACTCATGGATTTCGCTAAGGATGTCAACTTTAACCACCTTCCAACAAAATTTAAGGATGTTAACGTTAAAATCATCCAGCCCTAGGCTTTTGCTCCCATCACAATCCTATACTGCACTATTGATTTCTTCTTCTAAGAACAGTTGTGTAAGTAGCCCATTATCACCTTCCTTGATGGTCTTAAATAGCACACCTTCTAGTAACACATGCATCCCACCATCTTTCATGAATTTCTCATGGTAGAACTCCTTAATGAAATTCTTCACCTTCAAGGGATCATTACATCATTCTCTTGCCACCTCCAAACCTTTTATAGAATTACTCCTCTTTCTCCATTTGACCATAGCATGGAAAAATTGAGTTTGCATCTTCCTCTCTAAGCCACTTAACACTTGACTTTTGGCATAGCATGGATTCTTGCATTTTTTAATTATGCCAAAACTCTTTTATCAACTCTTCTATTTCACAAGCTACCTCAAAAAAAAAGGCCTCTGTAACATCCTCAAAATTATATTATGAGTTATATTTATGATTTAATTATGGAAGTAGGATATATGGAATTAAAGATCTAGATGTGTACTGCAACATATAAAATTTCAGATAAATATAGTTTGTGTACTGCTTGCAGTAATTAAAACATTAAGAGATGTCAGTGTGGAATTTCTCAACTTGCTGGCAGTTTTGAAGTCTAGATTAAAAATGTTATAGCTAGAGTTTTATAACTCCAAATAATGCATATGATACCTTGTTAGAAAGCCTAGGAAGTCTAGGAAGTCTAGTTTAACATACTAGAAGATGAGAATTTTTGGACTATTAGATTGGTACATAATAAAAAATGAGTGAACCCCATCTAGTTAAGTGTTTCTAGCCCTTTGGACCTTTTGGATTGGGCACAATTTGTAACTCTTGGATTTTGGCCCAAGGAATAAAATCTTCAACTCCAAAAGGATGACAAATTAGAGGTTTCATCAATCCAAGACCAATCCACGTGCATATAATCCTTCAATAAGACAAAGAATGCACTTAAACAACAAGCCAAATGCAAAATTAAAAATATAAGCTGTTGTAAAATATATATATATATATATATATATATATATATATTTTGCTGAAGTGAAAAGATGTAATTAAGGCTTTTTGTGTGCATGTGGAATAATTTAAATCAAGAAATTGCATTCCCTTGCTCAGCCAAGATCCACATAGAAGCCAGCTGCCCCAAAATCCCATGATTAATAGAATCTTGACCAAAAGAATCAAAGTCAAGATATGCCTTAAGGTTAAATATCTTCCAAGGTAATGATGATTTAGTTAAATTCTAACTAAACTAAATCCTAATTCAGCTATAACCCAACTAAATCACTTAAAACCCAACTGATTAAAGAAGTATAAATAGTTAGGGATATGAAAAAAATGCACGTATAGTTGGCAGGCCAAAATACACTCCATGGTCACTTATTTGCTTCTTGACAAGCTTTTCCTTTTTACCTCTTTTGCTTGCTCCAAACCGTGACACCTTCTACCACTTCACCTATCAGCCATTTTCTTTTTCAAGACATCATTTCTTAGAGGATTTTCCCAAGGAAGACAACCCTTACTCCATTCCTCTTCAAGAACCAAAACTTACTTGAGGTAGGCTAGGCTTCAATCTCTAGTTCAGCATTTGTTTGGATTAACCTATATGCTTAATTGGGCAGATTTATGGTTATTATTTAGGTTGGAAATTCATGTTATTTGAAGGTTATTTTATGATGTGTAAATGTTGATTTAAACCATAGGATAGGTGATGATTTATAGATTGAAATGTTAGTTATATTTGGAATCACATTTGATGATTTTTGCAAGCGATTTGATGATCTTTGGGCTGTTTGTTCATATTTTTATTATGGGACTGTTTTGTATTAATTTTTAGAAGTAGAGGTTGAATGGTATGTAGACAAATGATTCAAATGCTTGAGTGATTAAATTTGAGGATGAAGTAGTAAGGTGGTAGGTGAAAGAAAATTAAGATGCATGCTAGGTTATAATTTTCTTGTGAAGGTTTAAAGGAATTAGAAATTATTTGAAAAATATATTGTGGCTATTAGTTAGATTACTAACATGATTTTTTTGCAGCTTAAGGATACTCTATGGTCATGCCTAAGTTGGTAATGATTTTACTTAAATAAGATATGGTGGTTTAACCATACTTGTAGTACGTATGAGGTTATGATAACAATATTTTTCAATAAGGTGGTGTGTATTTTTTTTTTTGGGGAAAAATGTAAATTATATTAAACCCAAATAGATATACAAGATAGACGAGGCATACCCCGCTAAAAGCAAAAATAGACACGTAATCTACAAGAAAATAGTAGTTTTCAAAAAGCACTAGAGGACGAGCCGGGCTGTTCTCAAAGACCAGATCGGCCTGCGCCGGGATGCCCTCTCAAGCTATCAAGACATCCCGAATAGAGACTATCTTCATGAAGACCGAGCTGCGCCAGGATGCCCTCTCAAGCTATCAAGACATCCCGGATAGAGACTATCTTCATGAAGACCGGGCTGCGCCGGGATGCCCTCTCAAGCTATCAATACATCCCAGATAGAGACTAGTTTCAATGATGACCGGGCTGAGTCGGGCTGCCCTCTCAAGCTAATAGGAATCCCGGATATCCTATAGATTTTATTATGAATGGATCTTGATTGATGATATGTTGATTTATGTTTCCAAGTCCAGTACGAGATTTGTGAAACGGTATTTGATATTACATACAGTACGATATGTAGTGACCAGGTGCAAATACATGGAATAAATCATGCATGTTTGTGTAAGACGATCGCAGCGTCTACATCCAGTACGAGGTGTAGCTACATACAGTACGAAATGTAGAGGCCATGTGCACCCTAGGAAAATTTATTTCATACATTCATATAGCTTGGATAATTATTTTATGATGATTTACTAACGTACTAACGTGTTTGATGGTTTAGTTTTGCCTACTGAGAAATTTTTATTTCTCACTATATTTGTTTCATTTTTTAGATGGCAACAATGGTCAATTTTCTTGATGTCCTGGATTGGTAGTGGCGTAGGAATGAAGATATGAACTAGGCTGGTATATGGAAAATCATGTACTTGTTTAATAATGACTTTTGTAACAAGGACTGTGACTACTTAAATATATATCAGTTTAGCAACTTCTATAACCTTTATAATTTATACATTTTAGAATTTATATTGGGATCCATTTAGTAAAAATAAAGTACTAATTATCTAACGATTCTTAAAAATTTAACCCAAATAAAAATATAATATCTAGAATAATTTTAGGTCGTTACAGTCTCCAATCGCCTCCTTCATGTCTAAATTGTTTATACAATTCCCCAACATCCCCATATTTTCCTTTAGGTCACCAAACTTCTCCTTGCTCCATTTTTTTTATCTCCACATATAACTTTTTTAGCTTTTCTTTAAATGCAAAAACACCGCGCCCTTAGACCTCAAAAGATGCATATTTCTTCTTCACAAAATCCATAAACCTTTGATGATCTATCCAAAAATTAAAAACTTTGAATGGCTTTGGGCCTCAATCTAAAGTCTTATATTTTAGGATAATTGGACAATGATCAAATATATATCTACCAAGGACATGTTATGTAGCATTAAGCCATTTTTGTAGCTAATGCAAGGACACCATCATCCTACCAATTCTACTCATAGCACCCCCTTCAGCTCTCACCCATGTAAATCTCCTTCCCATCAATGGTGTGTCAAATAATTCCATGTTATCAATAAAAGCATTAAACTCCTCAATCTCATTACGTCTATATTGGCATATGTTCGATCTCCCCAATTCTTCTTCTTTCTCACTGCATTAAAGTCACCTACACCACACCACAACCCTCCACCTACACATCTTTTTAATTGAAGGATATTCTCCTATAAGATTATTTTTTCTCCTAATGCACATGGAGAATATACATTCACAATGTTGATGAAGTCTATATCTCCATTGCATTTTCCTCGCAAGAAGAAAAATCCCTTCCCCATCCTCCAATCTGATAGTACAAATTTTCCTTCACCCTAACAACACAATAACCCTCCCACATGATTCAATGTAGGATTATGTTTCCATTCCACATATTTGTCTCCCCATATAGCTCCACATACTTTATCTTGTAGCTCCTTCATTTTTGTTTCTTGCAAACACACTAAACCAGGGTCCTCTCTTATGATAAGATCTTTGACCACCTTCCATTTTACACTACTCCCTAAGCCTCTAACATAATAGGCTAGAGTCTTCATGGACAACTCTTTGTATCCCTCTCCTTCATCCTTCCCTCCATGTGTCTTGCTGCCTTATTATCCCTTCAAATATTTATTTATAAATTATTTATTAGCACAAACGTACCCTATTTAGCACTACTCCATAGTCCCTTTGGAGAAGCAGGAATGACAAATTGTGGGAGAACAAATAGTTTTTAGCACAACAAAGTAGCTCTTGGGCAATGCAGTTCTTAGCGGATTGGAATGCTGCAAATGTTTATTGAGGGAGCTCTGCACGAATCCAACACGATGCCTATCAGATTACTTGGAGCGTGCCTCAACCCGATGTTTTGAAACATAATCTCGTCACTGCTTTTCATGAATCAGCCAATCTGACTAGCTGGGGCGCATGTTGCAAAGATGAGAAATGGGCATTCGTGTTAGCCATGTCAAATTTGAAGGAGAAGCTCTTGGCTTGCTCAAAGCATTGTAGTGGATGGCGGATTATGGCATGTCACATGTTTTGTTTGAGCTGGACTTCAAAGCCATTGTGGATAGAATCAATAGTTTCCAATAGGATAATACAAACCTTGGTGCAATTATTCTTCAATGTAAATACATCCTTGCACAATACCTAAACTACAAGGTTAATTTTGTTGAGACTAGCAAATATTGGAGCTCATGAGCTTGTAAATTCTGCAATGCATCATGCCAGACTCAGTTTTTCATACCATTCCTATGTGTATCTACAACACTATTATCAATGAAATTCTTTGATTTTCTCTTTGTAAAGAAAATTGCAGTTTAGTTTTTGCGCTCACATTAAATCGTTGTAGAATAACATAATCTCTAGTATGTCTTTAGCCACCACAATTTTTTTTTTTTGTAAGGTAAATAAAGTAAACAAGAAACAAGCCTCAAAAAAGGTTGATAATCAAACTCATATCTCACAAGGACATGTATTAACTTTCATTGTTGATGTTGTATCATTGTTAGTGGACGATTTGTAAGTTTCTCTATAACAGCATATACATTCCAATACTTTCATTTGGTTTCTTAATTGGGTCTCACTTGTATACATTACTCATTTTTATTCTTTACAATACAAACGCCTCAAAAGCACTTATTCTCTCCAACCCATTCAATACCTTTAATTTGTTCTTAATTGGGTCCCACCAAAAAAACTCACATCTTTACATTTCTATTTTTTTAATCAAAAAATGAAATGACCCCACCATTTCTAGAAAGAGAATCGGTGCTAGAAACAGAAGCTTCAAAGAGAACCAATACAATGCTAGAAAGGCTACTCCATGATAACAAAGTGGAACCAATGTTTTTCTCCTCAAATATTGTGTTCTACTAGTGTTCAATGAGTTTTGAGACATGTTTTAACCTTGATCAGTTCGTGAAATTCAATTCACTTAAACTTTTTTTCATTAAAAAGAGAAAACAACAAACTACAAAAACATAGAGTTGTGTTGTAAAATAATATAATTTATAGTGTTTCTTAGCTCCTTGATACTCCGGACAATGTTGTTGTACAGTGCCAAGATGTCTTCTCATCATTCTCCTCTTACACAGGTGTCATAGCATTTATGTAGTCTGATTCGCTGTTGTTGCTCACTACACTTCTACTATTGTTTTTTTGCACTTCTCATTGTATTTCCAGAAAGCCCATTCCAAAATTCTAGAATGACCATTCCAAAATTCTAGAATGAACTTTTAAAAAATACAATGGAAAGTTAAAAAAAACAATAATAAGAGTGTAGGAAGTTCTAGGCCTAATTTGCATACTACGTTGCTAAGGCCTATTTCCCAGCATAGCTTTAGCCTTTAGCCACTCCATTTGTTTTATTGTTTTCTAATTCTTTTGTTGATGGCTTAAGACCGCTACAGTTTTATAATTATTTTTTGTTGTTTCTTATTCCAGTTTTTTTTGTATAAATCACCGAAGAGCTAGAGACAAATTAATAAAAAAAATAGCATTAAGAAGTTAGCCTTTAGTAATACAAATAACCATTATAGTGAGATAATACATTTCCTAGCCATAATTAATTGATTCTGAATCTAAATATTTTTTTTCAATAGATCAATCAGTTTTTGTTAAAATAAAACGTTTTTCTAGTATTTTCTTAACACTTTATTATTCTTTAAATTTGGTTAGCCATCCGCTTGTAATTTCGAATATGCATCATAAATGGTTAACACCCGGGATTGTTACAACTACAACTTTTTGGATTAGGATTGCTACAACTTTTGAGATATTGCTACATCTTAGTACTTTTGAGATGTTATGTGTGCAATTATACATTTATCAGAAGTACACACTTCTTTCACACACAAAATAAAGTTACGTACCACTCTTGACTCCTAGTCCCTCCTATTCCTACTTACATGCCAACATATCATAATTTGAATAGAATAATTAAAAATTTAATTTAATACACTTTCAGTATATTTTTTTTACACAAATATCTGATAGAAATTCACCTAACACAACATATTACTAAAATTCTTTTGTTAAAAAAATACTCCTTAAAACACACTCATTAAAGAATAGCAGTTAAAAATATTCTCATTCAAAATAATTATTCTAATTTATATATAAAAAATATTATACATTTATCATAATACAAACTTTTTTTCACAAAAAAGTAAAAACACTTTCCAAGCCTATTAACGTGGTAACATATTATAATTTGAAAGAATTAATTAAAATGGCAGCAAGATATTTTTTTTTTCTCTCGCACTAATTAGAGCCATTGATTCCTTGCTCAGAATCCAATTATTTCTCTAAACTTTTGTTCTTTGTGTTTACTATAAGACTAATCTACAAGACTTCAACACTAATGTAGAGTCCAAAATGGTAAAGTTACACGTGGTCATCACTGTAAGGTTACTACTATACATGTGGACACCCTCCACATCAGCACTGCAATAGTAATAATGTTTATTCACTTTCCGAGTGTCAATCCGGACACACTTGTCCACCCTCCATGTTAGTCTTGTTATAGGAATGCGGACGTCGACCTTCTACAGGAGCATGCATGCCTATTGTACATATCTTCTTATCAATCGCATATCCACTATGCTTGGTTATTCGAATTGGTGCAACCATCTTATATTATCATATCTTCACAAGTTGTCTACAAGTTGTTATTTATCTATAAGTAACAGTATATCAATAAGGGACACATTATCTTATATTCAAATTAGATAATTGCATGTTATTATCTTATCAACAAACCATTAACAAACCAAGGCCACTCCACACTATAAGTACATGTTCTCTCTAAATCTACAATCCATGTTTTAACTCATCTGGTGTTCATTCCAGACTTCATACTCATACTCAATGAGTCTCTCTCATATTCAGTTATTCCTTACATAAATGTTGTACTTACTTGAGTGTCGGAGTTTTTTTTTTCTGTTTTGCAGGTCCTCCTCTAAATAAGGCTAACCCACCATCCGACGTGCAGAATTTGGAATCCACATTGGCCACACCTAACTCACACGTGGGATTTTCAAATTTTGGTAAGAACAACTAAAGTTTTTCATAACTTTCCAAAGATGTATGCTCTACAAGATTAAAATTTAACTTGTACTGTGAACTAAACTACAATATAACCACAAAGTATCTAAATTAACCAAACCGCACTTTGTGAGGTGAAGATGTAAGGTTTATTACATAAACTTATGATCTAATCATGCTCAAACACAATATAGGCAATTAGATTAAGTGCGGAAACGTTAGAATCATAAATACCTCGCGCCATTGCTCTGAGCTTAGATTGTTGATTAAAATAATGATTCTGAGTCTTCCAAACTTTTGCTCTCACGCACTGGATGGTGTATAGCTATGTATGGAGAGTAAGTATTGGGGACCCAAAAGGAGGAAGACACACTGCTATATATAAAAACCTTTGCAATCAAAGGATCCGGTTGTGCACCCACAAAATCTGCAGCCAATGTTCAAGTTTGTTGCCAAAGTGTATCTTGAACGTTGCTATAATATTGGGATAGTCTGTTAGTGGGTAGTTTCAAAAACAAACGTGGACCACATTCAGGATAAAATCAACATTCTCCCACTTGGTCCACATATCCCATTATTTACATAGTAAGAAATAAAATATACGAATCATGGCGATAGGTCCTCTAATATATGTGAGTATTATCTTCCATGTATCACAATGCATTATATTTCTCAAGCCCATATAACTTAATGAATAAACCCAACGTTTATTTTGGGTCCAAACTTTATTGATGTTTCCAAAATAAACAACTTTAATGCGTATAAACTGAAAGAAAACATCACAATACAGTTTTATTTAAAAATAATATCGTTCTTACAACGAAAATAACATAAAGGAACCAAGTCCTATTCTTTCTACATGATCGTTAAATTTAAATGGTGGCATGCCCTTAGTTAAAGAATCAACAATCATCAATTAATTACTAATGTGCTCAATAACCATTGTCTTATCCTTGACACGTTCGCTTATGGCTAGTATTTAATGTCGATATGCTTGCTTCGACTACTACTTTTGTTGTTCTTAGCCATAAAAACAGCAACTGAATTATCGCAATATATCCTCATTGGCCTAGAAATAGAATCCATGACTCTAAGCCCAAAAATGAAACCTTTCATCCATACACAATGTGAGGTAGCCTCAAAACAGGACACGAACTCAGCCTCAATAGTGGAAGTGGCAGTCAAGGTCTGCTTGGCACTTCTCCAAGACATAGCTCCACTGGCTAGCATAACAATATATCCTGAAGAGGATTTTCTTGAATCAATGCAACCAGCGTAGTCTGAATCTAAATAACCAATCACCTCCAAGTTTTCAGTTCGTTTATACATAAGCATGTAGTCTTTAGTTCCTTGAAGGTATCTCATCACTTTCTTTGCAGCTTTTCAATGGTCTACGCCTAGATTACTCTGGTATCTCCCTAGTACTCCAACAGCAAAAGCAATGTCAGGTCTTGTGCAGATCTAAGCATATATAAGACTTCCAACAACTAAGACATAAGGAATATTCTTCATTTGTTCCCGCTCAAGATCATTCATGGGACACTGGCTCAGATCAAACCTATCACCCTTTACAACGGGAGCTACACTCGGTGAACAATTACTCATCCTAAATCTTTCCAAAACTTTATTGATATAGGTTTCTTGAGACAAACCAAGAATACCATGTATTCTATCTCTATGTATCTTGATGCCAATAACATAAGAGGCATCTCTCATATCTTTCATGTCAAAGTTTTGAGAGAGAAATTGTTTCACTTCATATAGCAAACCCTTATCATTGGTTGCAAGTAAAATGGCATCCACATATAGAATAAGAAAACAGATTTTGCTCCCACTAACCTTCTAGTATATACATTGATCCATAATATTTTCCACAAAACCAAATGAGGAAATAACATCATGAAACTTCAAATACCATTGAAGGGAGGCCTGTTTCAACCCATATATAGATTTCTTAAGCTTACACACCAATTGCTCACTATTATTAAAGGAAAATCCTTCTGATTGTTTCATGTAAACCTCTTCCTCTAGATCTCCATTGAGAAAGGTTGTTTTCACATCCATTTGCTGCAACTCTAAGTCAAAATGTGCAACCAATGCTAAGATGATACGAAGAGAATCTTTCCTAGACATAGGAGAAAATGTCTCCTTATAATCGATCCCTTCCTTTTGAGTAAATCCTATGACTACGAGTCTTGCTTTATATCTCTCAATGTTGCCTGATGAGTCTTTCTTTGTCTTAAAGACCCATTTACAACAAATGGCCTTTGCACCATTAGGCAACTGAACAAGATCCCAGACTCCATTAGATGCCATAGAATTCATCTCATCCTTCATAGCATCATACCACAATTTCGATTCTTTATAACTCATGGCTTGTGAAAATGTTTCAGGGTCATTTGCGGCTCCTATGTTATAGTCAGATTCTTGAAGATACACAACATAATCACTAGGTATCGCTGATTTCCTTATTCTAGTAGATTTCCTTAATGTTATATCACGATTATCATGATGAACTTGTTGCTTAATTGGTTGATCAACAATTTCTTGTTCCTCGTTAACAACTTGATCTACTAGATTAATATCAGCAACAGATTATGGATTCTCAATGATTGGTTGCATAACACCCATTGGAACTGAAGGGGTGTTGTGAACAACAACCAATCTCATGCTTGAAGTGGATGGTTGAGCAGATTGATCGCTCCCACTAATTAAGTCATTTTCAAGAAATTTGACATTTCTTGATTCCACAATTCTTGTAGTATGAGATGGACAGTAAAATTTGTATCCCTTAGACCTTTCAGCATATCCAATGAAATACCCACTAATGGTCCTTGGGTCAAGCTTCTTTTCTTGTGGGTTATAAATTCTAACCTTAGACGGGATCCCCAAATGCGTACATGTCTCAAACTCGGTTTCCAACCTTTAAATAACTCAAATGGCATTTTTGGGACAGCCTTGGTTGGAACCCGATTTAATATGTACACAGCTGTCTTAAGTGCTTCAATCCACAAAGATTTAGGAAGCTTAGAGTTGCTAAGCATACTTCGCACCATATCCAATAATGTTCGGTTTCTCCTTTCTGCTACACCATTTTGATCCGGAGAACTAGGCATGGTGTATTGAGCTACCATTCCATGCTCTTGAAGAAACTTCGTAAATGGACCAGACGCTTGCCCATCTTCAGTGTATCTACCATAATAGTCTCCACCTCTATCTGATCTCACGATCTTAATTTGCTTACCGCTTTGTTTCTCTACCTCCAATTTAAATACCTTAAAGGCATCTAATGCTTCATATTTATTATTAAGCATGTAGAGATACATGTATCGTGAATAATCATCTATAAAGGAGATGAAGTATTTCTGACCTTATGTGTCCATGTCTAGACAATAAATATCTGTATGTATGATTTCTAATAGTTCGGTACTCCTCTTGGCACCTTTCTGTGACTTGTTAGTCTGCTTTCCCTTAATGCAGTTTACACAACTCTCAAAATTAGTAAAATCTAGAGTACTAAGTACTCAATCATGTACCAATCTCTGATGCCACAACATAGAAGAATTTTCATTCACAACACATCGTTTTGTGCCAACATTAACATGCATAGCGTTGTAAGTGGTATCATTTTGCAAATTAAATAGAAAAGACCATCGGACAATGCATCATTCCCAACTTACTTAGATTTATAAAACAAACTGAAAGATGTCTCATAAAATGTAAAGGAATAATCAAAAGGTACTAGTCTTGAAACTGAAATCAAGTTCTTAGAAAAGCTAAGAACATAAAAAGTCTTTTCCAAATTCAAAACAAAACCACTGTTCAAAATCAAATTGCAGGTCCCAATAGCCTCAACAGGTGAGCTCATCTTGCTTCCTGAATAGATTCATAACAAACTAAAGAGATAGATATACCTTTCTTTTCAAACCATTGTTTGAACTTAGAACAATCTTTCTTCATGTGCCCTTTCTTTTTATAGAAAAAGCATCAAGATGGTTCCTTCTTAATTCCACCCTAGGGTGGTATTTTACCATTTCCCTTGTTCTTGTTGTCCCTTTTCTCCATTGTGAGCAAGGAACTCTCTCCTTGTTCCATTTGCAACCTTTCCTCTTCCTGAACACACATGATCATAAGTTCATTAATAGACCACTTTTCTTTATGTGTGTTGTAGGATATTTTAAAGGGACCATATGGTGCTGGGAGAGTATTCAAAATAAAGTGGACAAGAAAATTGTCAGACATATCCACCTCCAAGGTTTTCAACTTAGTTGCAATGTCCCTCATCTGCATAATGTGCCCACACACACCCTTCAAAGCAGTGAGCTTCATGGAAGAGAATCTCATGATTAGGGTACTGGCCAATGCTTTTTCCGATGTCTCAAATTGCTCATCAATAGACTTTAGGAGCATTCTGGCATTGTCATATTTTTCAACTGAACCCCTAATACCAGCGGATATATTAGTCTTAATGAACATGACACACAGACGGTTGGATCTATCCCATTTTTCCATAAAGATCCACCGCATCTGGCTCATTGTCCTCAGTGATCACTGGCAGCTCAGGTTTCCTGATAGCATAGTCAATATCCATATATCCCAAGTTCAAGAGGATTCTTTCCTTCCAGATAGGGTAGTTATCCCCTTTCAGTTCAGGAACTTCAATAGAGTTAATAGGTTGTATGACTGCAAAATTATATGCTTATAATTAAGATTTGAGACAAAATAAAATAATAATGTATCATGATTTACCAATGTAAGTCATGCTCAAAATTAATTATGGATTTAGCAACATAAAATTTGCCTGTGGGCTAAAATTTTAATTCAATTAAATTCATGTAAAATCATGATAAAACTATTTCGTTATGTTTCCTGATTCCTGTGGGCAAGTCAAGAAATATAATTTAATATTGTATCCTAATTAATCATATAAAACTATAATGGAAATTCCTGTGGGATAATATCTATTATGTTATATATGACTAATCACAATTAATATTATTTACCTTATGTGATCTAGAGGCTCTTAATATATAATTTAAATAATTAAAGTTGTTGTGGATAGGCTTTAATCAATTAAATCACAAAATATTCTCTTATTTCCAAAATTAATTTTATTGCATTTAACCATAAACAATAAAATTAAATAGACAATCATTCAGATTAATCAACTTGTTATTAATTAATTCTTAACAAGAGCCAAATATTTGCATAACATCCTTGATAATGCAAAAGGATTGAAATAACATTGCATATAGTTATTCAACAAGTTCATTTATGAATAAATTATTTAACATAATATTGTATGCTTAAACAAATTCCATATAAATAAACATACAATTTAAATAAATAAATAATTTAAACGCATAACTCATAATTCCAGCAATTTATTGCATTAATAAATAAATTATGAGCACCGTAAATTAAATTAATAAGCTCTTAATATAAACAGACACACATAACCATATAAGATGCGGAAAAAACGATTAAATATCAAGAACAATGCACTAGCTCAGTGATCCATGTGAGAGTTTCCAAAATGATTGGATGTGGGTTCAAAACCCAGCGATTGCAGAAAATCTTTTTTTTTTTTTTACCGATTTTCAATCATTTGTGCATCAAAATTAACGATTTAAAATACAGAACTTCATGAAATCTCGTTTCCTTATGATTTCCAAATTCAATATGCATCAAAAAATTGTAAATCATAATCTCGAAAATAAGAAATATTTCAGACACATAATGAAAAGCAAGGCAGAGGTAAACGACGGCTCTGATACCAATGAAAGGTTTATTACATAAACTTATGATCTAATCATGCTCAAACACAACAGAGGCAATTAAATTAAGTGCAGAAACGTTAGAATTATACATACCTTCCGCCATTGCTCCAAGCTTGGATTGTTGATTAAAATAATGATTATGAGTCTTCCAAACTTTTGCTCTCACGCACTGGATGGTGTATAGCTATGTATGGAGAGTAAGTATTGGGGACCCAAAAGGAGTAAGGCACACTGCTATATATAAAAACCCTTGCCATCAAAGGATCCAGTTGTGCACCCACAAAATCTCCACAAAATCTGCAGTCAACGTTCAAGTTTGTTGCCAAAGTGTATCTTGAACGTTGCTATAATATTGGGATAGTCTGTTAGTGGATAGTTTCAAAAACAAACATGGACCACATTCAAGATAAAACCAACGGAAGAGAAATGCTTGGACACAGCAACCATGGTGGCCACAGGTCCACCAGGCGCTGCACTTTTACTTGTCTTCACGTTTCCACCAAAAATAGACGCAACTAAATATTTAACTTTAGAGCATAATGAGCTAATATTCGTGCCCTTATTGGTGGCAATCTTGCTTCTGGAATTCAAACTGGTCTCAAGATCAAGCGAACTGAAGTGTTTACTATAGAATTTATGTCAGAAAATTTGATTGTAAATGATTTTTCAATGTTGAAAAAGCTAAAAGCACTCACACTTCTTATTGATCGAGAATAGGATGTGCTAAATGTATGATAATTGTTGCTTATTGATGTTATATATTTGAATTGAGTATATTTGCCTTTTATAATTAAGAATCCTAAGTAATTTCATGCTGATGTTGCTAAACTTGGCGACCAAGTTTGTTCATTCATTCAAATTGAAATAATAGGATATATGTCTTTACTTGCACCAAAAATAAAAGAATATTTGTCTAGACTTTGACTGGTCTCTGCTCGTATAACGGGTGTCCGTGGATTTTTATTTTTATTTTTTATTTTTTTTGTCTGTTAATTTTTTAAAATTTTTGTTTGTTACACGTGCTACTTTCGCAAGCAATTGATCATGGAAATTAAGCTCCACATACAAAATCAAACAAATGACATTACAACCTAATACATCAATTTACACTCCTCACTTGTTAATTTTTGGTTGGCTTTCTAACTTCATCCTTATCTTAGGCTTCTGTTTGAATAAAAGACAAAAATCATTTAATTAGTTATTGAGTTTTGGTTGGCTTTCTAACTTCATCCTTATCTTAGCCTTTTATAATTAAGAATCCAAAGTCATTGTTTTATAATTATTCTATTACTAAACCTATTCACTACTTTTAATTTATTTAGTAGTATAATTAAAGTGTTTAGGGATACATGAAGAAAGTATTTGTTTTAATTAGCTATTGAATTTTAATGATTTAGCGAGAAGTTATGTACCTCACTAATTTCACTTTTTTTTTAGTAGTGTGCAAAGATGATTTATTCGGTTATCAATCACAAGGTAGAAAACCTTTTTTAACTTCAAATTCTATTAAAGGTTTGGAGCATTTGCTTGTTAGTTATCTAATTGATGAGGCACAGGCTATTGTACTTTTCCTTGCTGTAAAATGTAATTATTAAATTAGATTGCAAGCAACTAGTTGATGCTCTATCTCATATCAGTCTTATTTTTGTGAATATCTCATACCAGTCCTAATTACACTAAGTTTGATTCTATGGTGCCAATTTTGTCACTACTACAAGTGGCACTTTCCACTACGGTTCTAGGACCATAACAACGACGGTTTTGCGACTGTCGTTGATATGGATGTCGTTGATATAGAAGCATTTCGACTACGGTTTAAAAACTGACTTTGATTAAGCCTAATCCACTATGATTCTGTCGTTAGAACCGACTTTGATTAGGCTATATCCACTACGGTTATGTAGCTAGAACTGATTTTGATTTAGCCTAATCCACTACGGTTCTGTATGTAGAACCGACTTTGATTAACGTCTAATCCACTACGGTTCTGTATGTAGAACCGACTTTGATTAACGCCTAATCCACTACGGTTCTGTATGTAGAACCGACTTTGATTAACCATTGTCCACTACGTTTCTCCATTTACAACAGACTTTGATTAAGGCTAATCCACTACGGTTTTTTTGTGAACCGACTTCGATTAATCTATTTCTACTACGGTTGTCTTCTTATAACCGACTTTGAATAGGCCATATCCACTACGTTTTGTTATTTGGAACCGTAGTGGATAAGCAGTTTTTTTTTTCTCCATATTTTGTTATTAAAATGGAGTACAATACATATATATATATATATATTATATTTTATATAATATATACATGAATTGTATATATAAAATATAATATACAATTAAAAAACAACACAATTGCAACAAACTATATTTTTTTCCATTAAAATGGAGTACAATACATGACATGGCAAATATCCTTCCTATAATACTTACTGGCAAATTGGCAAGTATACACAAGATTATGGCTAACTACAAATTAAGTCAATAATATTATAGGGAGGTAGCTACCATCGTAGCTTAGTATTTCTATTAACTTAGACGCCTAACAGTTTCATTTCCGGTGTTGTGGCTGTCTTCACCGGTGTTGCTTTGGAAGTTTGAACCAAGCTCCAAATTTCCAATGTTTCAATCCTGCAACATAATTTAGGTAAAAGCTAGTAAAAATTTATTATTTACAACTAGGTAAAACAAACTGATCTACAACACGCTATACACATGTATACATTTATGTTCTTGGAGAATAGGATGCCTTACAGGTAAATAAGAAAGATCTTAAATAAAAAAGAAAATAGTTAACATTATAAGGAAATAAGCACTTAAAGGAATGAAATTCAATACCATTCAAACTAACGAGTTCAATTATTAATAATATCCTAAAAAATAAAAAATAAAGTAATTTCTCTATTTATATTTTACATATATAATTCTTGCTTTTTAAATAATTTATATTTTACATGCATGTGTACAAAAAATAACTCATCACTAAAAGAAGAAAAAAATGTTCTATGTTAGAATTTCTTTTATTTATATTATTTTTGTAAACACTACATGATGAACTTTGTATATATATAGAATATAATTTTGTTTGATAAGATTATATGAGTGACAAAAATCTTATTCTAAACCAATGGCCTATATTTTGCATTCAATCTGAAAAGTGCATGTGATGCTTTTAGAAAAGCCTTACAGACGTCTACAAGCGGAAATGCAGGGAAGAAAGATTGATTTGGACAACAATTGATGCAGAATTCATTTTCCAGGATTAAATCAAATTTAGAAGCTAGTTAGTTTATGTCTCCAAGATACTAAATATGACCATGTTCATATCAAATTATTCGTTGAGACACTACCTTGCAGCCTTTGCAGGCGTCTTGTCGTCTCGGTCAGTAACCAACTCTATGCCTACCATTAGGCCCCTTCCCCTTACATTTCCTATGACTGGCACATGATATAATAATAATGAGAATAATCAACAAAAACAGCAAAAACATTCTTGTGTAAATGTACCATAAATGAAGTGTATTACAGAATAAAATAAAATAAACTAAGGCCTTGTTTGTTTACTGTTTTCTCAATTTTGTTTGTCTCCCAAGTATAATTGAAAGTGTTTGCCTCTTGGACACATTTATGTTTTCTAGAAGTTGTCTGTAGAGGCACTTGAAGAAACAAAAGAGGATGAGAAAACATCTTCCAGCTTCTGTTTTTTTGGTTTTTTAAAACAGTATTTTGTAAAAGATTTAAAAATATATATATTTTGAATAAGATATTGATAGCTGAGTAGTGTGGAATTACTTTAGAAAACAAAACAAGTGAGAAGAGAATCAATTAGACCCTAACTATTTTGGGGGTGTTAAATTCAAGACAACATACTGTCATGTCTTTCCATGAGAAATCTGAACCGTTCAAGCAAATGAGATCCAACATCGGCACAGTGAGCTTGACGCTTCTCCTTATCAAGAACCCTAAGCACTGCAAGTCCACCAGCAGAGCAAACGGGGTCCCCACCAAAGGTATTAAATTGAATCTTTTGGGCCAAGACACTTGCAATTTCTGGAGTTGTAACTACAGCTCCTAATGGCAGACCATTGCCAATTCCCTGATACAAATTAACATGAGATATGATGAAATAGCAGCCAGAAGATATGAAGGTTAAAAAGTGAGAACAAAATAAATTCCACAATAAAATATGGCAGAAAAAAATACATACTTTAACGAAAACATACCAAAAATAAAATATCTTAAACCGAAAATTAAAAGAAAAACATGAAGAATATAATGCATGGTGAACGACATAAGATACAAATATGTTGCCCTTCAAATGCATGATTAAGGTATCAAGGTTTCAGTAACTAGTAAAACAATGATAGATGGTACAGACCTTTGCCATGGTAACTATATCAGGAATGACACCCTGTGTCTCAAATCCCCAATAATGGCTTCCTGTTCGACCAAACCCAGTTTGAACTTCATCGGCAATGCAGAAACCACCAGCCTTATGTATAATGTCATAAACAAGTTTCAAATACCCTGGTGTCAGTTCAACTGCTCCTCCAACTCCCTAGAATAAGCCTTGAAGAAAAAGTAAATGAAAAAGGCAATGTGATGTTCTAAATGCCATTTAAATATTAAACAAGATAGATTACACATACCTGAATTGTTTCAGCTATAAATCCAGCAACTTTCCCTGAAGTTCCATAGTCAATATGGTCTTGGACATCATTTGCATAACTAGCAGCATCTGCACCAAAGGCTCCACGATATGGATCTGGATTCATAACATGATGAACATGGCCCTAAAAGGTTTAAATCATTGTTAAGAATAATTTCCATGTAGGATCAACCAACCAATTGAATATATATACAAACCTCTGGAATTGGGTATTTCCACGTGTTAAGCGCAGTCAAACCAAGTGTACCAGAACTCCTACCATGATATGCATTTCTCAAAGAAATCATACCAAGACTACCAGTATATAAACAGGCCATCATCATTGCTAATTCATTTGCTTCTGAACCAGAATTTACAAAATAAACAACCTGCAATTTAAAATCATGTTTTTAACTGTCATCAATTAGCATCCTTGATTCCTTGTCAAAAGAAATCTAGCCAAATTAAAAAACTGAACATTACATTTCTCAAATGAATGCATGACAAGGAGGAAGGCTCCTGCATCCCCCTTCCTCTCATTCACTAAAAAATTATTAACCAACAGAAGAAATAAAACAGAAATCAACAACATGGAGAAACTGTCACTATTTTGGAGGCATGGTAATGCTAAGCCATATCATTGATAATAATGGTTTTAAATTGTGGTTACGGTGAATCAAAAAAACCTTTATGTTTACGGGCAATAGATGGAAAATGCGGCTAATGCGACCACAATTACAGTTGTACTGGGTCAAAAACCCTTTAGATTATGGCCGCAATTTCGGTTATGGATCGCAATTTAAAACTATATTATCAGGCACTTCAAGAATGGGAGGCATAATGCAACCATACAGTCAAATATTCGAGGAATATGAAAAACTGACCTTAAGGTTTCCAGGCATTTTTGCTGCCAATGACTCAGCAAAATCACCTATTGTATGATGTAGATATATGGTTGTAGCATGCTGCAGAAGTTTACTCTGCTCCGTGATAGCATTCAAGATTTCAGGGTGGCAATGTCCGCAAGAAACAGTAACTATCCCCGCAAATGCATCAAGGTAACGCCTTCCACTATCATCATACAGATATTGCATCTTCCCTTCCACGATATTCAGCTATACATTCAAAATTTGAATCACACCTCAATTGCAAGGCATAATTACTTGAAATAAACAAATCAATGAAAAAGAGACATCAAGGGACTATATGATTTTCTTCTCCCTTTTTTGTTTCAAATATTAACCTTGACTGAGGAGCATTGTTTCGGTACAAAAATAAAATAATAAAAAATCCAACATTGTTTATGGTCAAAATCAGAAAAAAATGAAAGGAGACATATTTACTTATCGTCTTTATGAACCACGTAATGAAGGTTGCTGGGTAACGCACAAACAAATGTCAAAAGCACAGCAACAAGCACACTAAATATATAGGCACCAATGAACGAAAAACTAAATTATTGAAACAAACAGGCCTAATTCTGAAAATGAAGATAGCAATATTTGGAGCCTTCGATAGTCACCTACAGAAGATTAGAAGTTACCATGCAAACCAATGTTGACAACTTCAAGGCTCAAGCAAATAGATAGGCACTAAATAGAAGAGAAATCACATAAGAAATGTAGACTTGTAGAGATAAAAAAATCCTGTATCACTCATAGTTTGCGTACAGTAATTCAATGGCACTCATAACACACTTCAATTTTCTCACATTCACAAATCACAAATGATTTCACTTTTGCTCAAGAAACATGATTTTGTATTAAGAATGGGGAGAAAGGATTTGATAAATCCTTTCACTTTTGGTCTAGCAATTTGGGGACGCTTTTGTAATCAGGGGGGTATACTACCTAGAGTCCCCTGTTATCAGGCTCAAATTGTATTCTCTCTCAAGTCTCTCCTGTAATGTAAAGAACTAGTAAGATAAGACCAGGCTTCTAAAGTTAAATCAGAATGTCAATTATGCATATATAAGAACATTCAAACAATTCCTATGAAAGCCGAAGAGTAGTGCTTCAACATATTCGAACCTGAACAATCCCCATATGAAGAAGGCCCAGAAACCCACAGCTAAAGCCAAATCCCATGGCACTCGATGTCTCAGGTTCAAACTGTAAACCAGAAAAGAGAATGAAATCTTCAAAATAATTAATCACTAACCCTACAATTGTCAGCTTGACTGCAAGAAACATGGATATTTAAGGAAAAAATATATGTTTGGTTCCATACTTAAGATAGATAAAAAATATATATATATATATATATATATTATAATCCACAAAACTCTTTAAAGCAACTGTGCATGCAAATCTCACATGGCGTAGTTTAAATAAACTTTATGACTGGCAGATTCATTGAATAAAACTAATTCAAAAGTAAAACTGAATAATTTAATAAACATCAAAAAGTTACAAGAGAAATTGAATTGATAAAAAGCTATTATAACTAAATCAAGAAAAACTATAACTGAATAGCAAATTACAACTAACAGGTGATAGCATAGGAGTGGCTTCCTCATATCCAGGGAGTAAATTGTCAGCCTTTCTTCCATAGTGAGTAAAAGTGTCACCCACTCTAGCATCAGCTACTGTTCTTATTGATGCAGATAGATAGCCCACCTATTAAAGCACAACACAAGATATCAATGTTCAGAATGAATAAAAAATGTTTATTTTGTCTTTCCTTATAGAATATAAATGACAATAATGAATTTAACATTGAACCGAATGGCTTCTCAAAAGGTGATGGAGACTAAAAATAGAAGGCGGGAATCAAATAGAATGCCACCCAAATTTGTTGCCCGTCCTCTGGCTTCAGTTTCTTGTGTCTAAAAAATAATTCATCTTCCAAAACACACTATTTATGCCAATAAATTCTTCAAATCACTACACGATAACATAGAAAGAAGCTTAAGTTTCACCATTCTAAGTCCATATAGGTGTTACATCTGATTGTACCTCCTAAGTTAGAAACAGGAAGAAATGAAACGACAAAAAAGGCTGCAAAATAATAAGAGATAAAGAAGCATATATTTATAAGTACAGTGCATACCTCATACGAGAAGTCGACATGTTCGCAGTGGACTTGAGGGAAGTCAGCAACATGTGGTTGGTAATCGGAAGAGGAATGAGTAAAGTAAAAAAGCAAAGGGAATAAAATATTCAAAAAATGAGGTTGGTAATCGGAAAGGCAGAGACTTTTAATGAACTATGGTATCTCCTCTTGTAATGGGATATAATTACATAAAAGATGAAAAACAAGCAATTAAACATATAGTCAAGAACCGAAAGGCAGCCACATGACATTGTAATGGGAGATAATTAGATAAAACATGAAAAACAACATCCATACATCGTTTTCATACATGTAGTCTAATAAAGGCCATTAAACATGTGAAAATAAACAAATTATGGAAAAGTCTATAAATCATGACGCCCAAACAATCATGACGCCCAAACTTGTAACAGATATGCTGCCCATATCTTCCG
>PYAF01001105.1:26565-39433 GCA_007407185.1 Glycine tomentella | reverse complement strand
AAGGACAATAAATATCTTGATTTAGAAATAAAGAGACCAAAATTATGGATTTAAAATTGTAAGGGAACTATTATTATAATTTAGCCAACATTTTTATTAATCAAATATATCCTTACTTTTATTGTATGATTTTGAAGAGAAAACACAAATTTTTAATCACATTAAAGTTTTTTCAAGTTATAAAAAAATAAAGTGAGAATAATAAAATTTAGTATGTTAAAATAATTTAAAATAAATATATTTATTCACTCATTTACTTATTACAGTATTATTATAAAATGTATAAAAGCATCAAACATGAATGTTATGTAATTCTTTTTATTCTTCCACTTAACCAACTTGATGATTCCACAAGTTAAAGATATATAAAATGAATTTTTATTTTTTATTTCTCTTTATATTTATATTTTTTTAATATTCTCTTTATTTACAAATAAATCATTCGCGTCAAGAAGCCAGTTTGTTGAAAAGGGAGTTTGGAAAAATATATGAAATTTGAGATAATAGGTATTCTTAAAGTTAGAGGTTTCTTGACAATGAGAAGGTAAAATACATTTTAAGCTAAAATAAATTATTGTTGTAATGTCATACTAATTTTTATAAAAAAATATATTACTTTTTATTCTTCTTCTTAAGTTTTAATTTTATTTTTAATTAATAAAAAATATCCCCCCCTCCCCCACATATAACTTCCCGTGCACAGGCACTAGTATAAGGAAAAAGAAAATATCGGACATAATTTAACTTGAATACGAGAAATATTAATGTGATCTTTCCATATTTAATTGTTTTTGAGGAAAAATATATATACCAAGAGATATTAATATTCATCAATGAGAGAATCAACGGAAGCAATGCGAAACAGTACAAACTAGAAGAGTTGACCTCTGCACCATGAATAGAAAAAGGGGATACTTGAAAACGTGAAATCATTGAAGAGATATAAAATGATAAGTGGTGGGTGCTCCCCATCATAAAAGGCTACCAAAAGATGCTGCAGTTAGGTGCCGAGTCTCATGGGCTTGTCAACTTGTGTAGTTCTATCTTTAATTCTAGCGTTGCGTATTGCAGTTAGTAGCGAGTCGAGACAGAACACTAGGTTTTGTATTTGGTAAGGAATTTTGGATATATTTTTTTTTTTAATTAAGGTGGGTATGATTGTATTCATTTTTAATATTTCTTAGATTTAATGTAAAATATTTTTTTAAAAATCATATGTATTTTTTTTTTTAAAAAAACAATCTTGATCGACTTAAGTAAGATTATTATAAATAGTAAAGTTCTTCCTCCACGTTTAATATATTAAATAAATTGAGGTATATAATTTTATTTCAGAAATAAAACTATAAAAAAAATATTCACAAGTTTTTATAATTTTCATGAATTTTGAATAAGTCTCTATAATTTAAAAATGTGTAATGAAGTTCTTATACTTCATAAATATTTTGAAATAACTAATTTTAAAATGAAGTACTTAAAGATTTCGTTCTTCTTTTCTTCTTCTTGTATCAAAGATAAATGTATTCGCCAAAATCTAACAAGGTTAATCAAGTTTAACCATACTTGTTGGGGATTTATTTAAGAAATGATTTTATTTTATTGAAGACTCTTTTGTAGGGTGTTCATGGATATGGGTCACCTGTGAATTCAAATTGACTCAACTAATCAGAAACAGTTTGGGTTGAATCATTTATATATCTGGGTCTAAATCGAATCGAACCGATCAAAACCGTTCATGTACGGGTTAGGTCACAGGTTTAGATATATAGATTCGATCAAAATCGAACTGAATTGATAAATTTTTTAGAGTTGTTTGGTTTGACTTTAAATATTGCTAATATTGGGGCTCCAAGTGTTGAAACTTCAAATGTTTATAATATTAATGAACCATATTTTATTTATTTATTTCAACAAATCTGGTTGTACCAAAATTTATTGCAAGAAATTAGTTTGTAAGAAATAGTTGTGATTCAGACTATTATAGTAAATATCGTTGAAGAATATTTTGTTTTAATTTGTTTTAGTCTATTTTAGAATATTATGTTGATGGTATTAAATGAATCAATTTTACTACTTTCAGACATTTGATAATATTGTGTTAGGATAAATAGTCATTTTCATCCTTGAATGTATAGAGTACTATCAATTCATCTATGAAAGATGAAAATTCAAATTTTAGTCCCCGAAAGTGAAAAAAGTGCGAAAAATTCATTCATCTGTTACTATTAATGAAAGAACTTACGTCACAGAGGGACGAAAATGTCACAAAAATGGTTGTCAACATGACTGTTGAATAGATTGGACCAAAATGTTAGTAAGTTTCCATTGGACCAAAATGTGAGTAAGTTTTCATTGGACTGTCAGATTCCAAATTTCGTTTCATTTAAGGATAAAATATAATGTAATCTTCATTTTTTTTTGTTCTGATCTGTAAAATATAATTTAATTCTTCCATTAGACCAACACACTTAATTTTTTTCTAACCTATAATTTTACACCAACATGTTTGATTTTGTTCTAAACTGTAATTAAGAACTTTTCTTTTAAAAAATGGTCTTACCAGTTTAAAGGATAACAACCAATTAAGCGCATATCTGACGTTGTTAAGTGAACTTCTCTCTCAAAATCCACTAAACAAAAGGGACACTAAAATTTGAATTTTCATCTTTTAGGGACGAAAATTTGTCAGGTCTCTACACATTTTAGGAGAAAAATGACTATTTAACTTATTGTATTAATTGTATTGGATAGTTGGATGAATAATGATATAAAATAGTAGTTCTAAGAAATAAATGAGATAAAATTTAAATGGGTAATTGATAAATACCATATTTTAGTTAAATTCAGGATTATAATATTGGCACTTGTCTTTTGATTTCAGTGAATTTGATTATAAATTTGCCCTAATCCTAGTTGTTTTATAATTAGTACATATATAAATATGTTATTTACATTTTGGAAGATTAGTCCAATCAAATCCGGTGTTTTGATAGGTTTCAATGGTATCCGAAGCATCCAAAGCAATCAAAACAAGCAAAAAGGGGCAAAAAGGTCAACATACGAAAATTTTGCAAGTAAATTAGCCCAGAACTCACCTATGCTAAAGAACTTTCTTCAACATGAAGTATTAACTTGCTTAGGCGAGAAAAATATGAAGAAAAAACTCGCCTGGGCGAGTAGAGTTCTTCAGGATTAAGTTTTAACTCGCCTAGGCAAGTGAAACAAGGCTAAATCACTCGCCTAGGCGAGTGGGCCTAAGCTGGTCACCATTTTCTATAAATAGCCATGCAAAATGAAGGTGAAACATATTCTTTTGGAGGGAGAACGTGAGAAACATAGAAAGAGGTGAGAGAAGAGAGAAAAGAGTGGAAACTCTACAAAAACGGGTCAGGGATCGCCTCCTTTGTCATGTCTTCTGTTGATCTCTTGCTCTACACAATGATTGGTTAGTTTCTCCAAAGGATTAAATGTAATATTCGTACTCTTATGTATCTCTTTTAATATTTGATATATGTATGAATCTTTTCTACTCATTCTGATGATTTCATTGTGTTCTTAATGCTTGATTCTACTTGATTATTAGTTTCACAAAATTGGATTCTAAGCTTGACTGGAAAGTGCCCTTAGGATTTGAACTGAATGATTTTACTCTTTATGTTACGTTGCTTCTAATAGAGCATAATGTTTAGATTGAACATAACACGAGATTATGATTGTAATGCTGGATTATTTACTTCATATGCGAGGGATCAATATTTAGTAAATATCCTTAGGATTCTCGAATGTGAGGGATCGATTCGAGGTGAATTAATCTGTGCATCAGTAATGATAGAAAATGATTTATACATGGTAATATTAATTGAATACCGAGGGTATGAATGATGAAACCCAATCCTACGTTCTCTTAAATTGATTGAATTCATTTTTATTAGTTTCCTTTATTTCCGTAATTTCTTTGTTTTCGTTATTGTCACAAACTCATGAAATTTCGCCATACTTGTTGTACATAAACTATTAAACTGTTACTTTTATTTAAAAGAACTGAGTAACTCAAGTCCCTGTGGAGATGAACAATTATCAATTTTGTAACCTGCGGATGACATTGGTACGCTTGCCAATAGTCTAACAGTAATCCGTTGGTTCGAACTGAATCGAACTGTTTATGAATGGGTTGGGTTGGGTTTCAAAAAAAAATTTTGAAAATCGAAATGAATCGAATCGTTCAAATTTGATTGGGTTGGGTCCTAAATTTGGCCAAAATCGACCCAAACCTATCCGTGAACACCCCTATTCTTTTGAAAAAAACTTAAGAAAAGTGTTGATTTCTTAAGATAAACTATGTTAAACATTTTGTGTAAATTCGTTGAAGAACTTAACGTTGATTATTGTTAGCTTTGAGGAAGCTGAAGTCATGGAATCAAGAAGAATGAAGAATACAAGTTTTGATGTTTCACATGCCCACTCAATTGATGGCATTTTTAATTTCTTTTTCAGCTTGTTTCAGTTGTTAAAGCTTTATAATCCTCATTAGGTTTGATTAATTCATGCATTCACATATACATTTAATCAGATTTAATCATGTGGTAATAAGAAAATTAATAGAAATTAATTAAGGCAACTAAGAACTTTATAAAACAATTTATCACCGTTTTAATCGATTATATGAATCAATTAATCGATTACAGCATGTGTATGTTTTCTGGAAAATGCCTTATGAACATTTTAATCGATTACCACTGGCTCGTAATCGATTAAATAAGCTTAACACAGATTTAGAAACTTTCTGTGATAATCGATTATGTCACGGAATAATCGATTACATAAGCTTCTGCATAATTTTACAAAGCATTTTTATCTGGTTTAATCGATTACCAGATGTTCGTAATCGATTAAATATGCATTAATGTGTTTTTAGCCTGGTCTGTGTTAATCGATTAAAAGGGATCTTAATCGATTACACATGTGTATTAGCAAACTAAGTTCATCTGGAATAATCGATTACAAGATGACTTAATCGATTATTCTGTTTATGACATATTTCTAGATTCCTGATGAACACTTTAATCGATTATCTGGTTAAAATAATCGATTGCGATAGCTAAAATAATTGATTACATTAATGAAATAATCGATTACAGTTAGTTAAATCTATTTTTTTTATAAATAGAACAGTCTGGTCTGTGATTGAATAATAAGTGAAAAATATTAGACTTGTGCAAACCTTGAGAAAAACACTTTCTAAAGTTCTCAAAATCACCAAGGCTAAGTTTAGAGAGAAAATCAAAGATTCAAAGTGTCATGGAGAGTTACATGTGATGTGTGTCACAATCCACATGGTTTGAAAGAGGTGCTCAAGCTATTGATTAAAGAAGTCATCAAGAAAGAGTATTGATCATCAATTGCATACATTCTCAGATTGTCTGAATCATTCATTTCATTGAATTAGCTGAGGATTATAAGGTGATATCTTTCTTGAACCTTTAGCTTGGTTTTTTGTTTGATATTTGTTTTGTATTTGAGTTGTTTGTCCATATAACATTTGTATTCTTTAAAGTTTTTTTTAGAAAGTTTTTCTAGAGGGAATAACAGAGACGGGATCTCTGGTTCTTGGTATTTTGAAAAGTCTATAGGAAGTAGATTTTGAATTTTACCTAGGGTGGATAAGAGAGATCATTGTAAGTTTGTAAAGAACTAATAATATTTGTTATAGTGGAACTTTGACCAAGTGTTGGTTGGAAGAAAAACTGGATGTAGCCTCCGAGGTTGAGAAGTGAATAAGTATAAATCTTGTGTGAGTTAATATTTTTTGTTAGTATTTCATTATATTCTTGAAGTACAAGCTTTGTTCATATTACAACATTGGTCACAACAAAAGAGTGGTTTGATTGGTAAAATAAATATTTTTCCTAATTGGTTTTTGAAGATACGATCCTTTTGAAAGTCTTCCGCTGTTACATATTTTGAAAGGAAATTTTAAAAACTCTGAGGTAAAACCAATTCACCCCCCTCTTGGTTATTTGCATAAGTGTTCATTATATTTTCAATTATTGCAAAATTAATTTATTATATAGGTGTTGTGGTTTGAATAATTGATAATTAGCCTAATAGAATTTGACTACAACTGCTCCAACATGATTTCAAATTTTGAATATGTGAATCAAATGATATAATTGCCAAGAGAAAAAATTTGTCTCTTAACCTTGTATGGGCTCTCAAGTTACTAAAAAAACACTTAATTGGAGGTGAATGATAAGTTCCATGTTTGAGTTATTTCAAAGATTATAATGTTGACACTTATCTTTTGATTTCAGTAAATTCTCTTATAAACTTGCCCTAATCCTAGTTGTTTTGTATTTTGTACATATATAAATATTGTTGTTCACATCTTGGAAGATTCATCCACTTAAATTTGATGTTTTGATAGGTATCAAGTGTATCTGGGGCATCCAAAGCAATCAAGACAAGCAAACTCGCCCATGTTGAATATAGGAGGAGCTGGAAGAAGATCAAAAGGAAGATTTTAGCTTTTCACATGCCAAGACATTTATAATGGGTTAAGTGTATGAGAGACTAATCTTATGATCCTTGCATTGCATGAACATGACCATTAACATGCATACATGATTTTACTAAAGCATTAAAGTTGTTCATGTTTTAAAAAGAAGTTAATTTCTCATAGTTAAGTTTTTGGAAAACAAAATATCACTACTTTAATCAATTACATAAGGATATAATCAATTATCAGCTTCTATTTGATTTTGGAAAAGCCATGAAGAACACTTTAATTGATTACTAGCTACTCGTAATCGATTACATAGCACAAAATATAAATCATGATTATTTATCTTAATCGATTATCATACACTGTAATCGATTACACAAGTTCTTTTTTAAATATGCATGACTGCCTTAATCGATTACCACAATCAGTAATCGATTACCTAGGCTTATTTTGAAATTATACATGTTTGCTTTAATCGATTACCATATTCTGTAATCGATTACATTAGCTTATTTCAAAACAAAACATGTTTGTTTTAATCGATTACAACTTGGTTTAATCGATTACTTTGTTTGTTATAAATAGGAGAATTCTTAGAATATGATGAGAATATTAATTCCAATTTCACAAGCTCATATATGTGCATTCGTTTTTGTTTAATGTACGAGAACCTTTGAAGAAGATTAAGAAAATTAAGAAGCCCAGAGGAGAATCAAAAGAAGTTTCCTTTAAATGTAAAAATTAAGGTCATTCTGTTATATGTGAGGAGTCATGGGTCATATTGATGAGTTTGTTGACTCTTCTACATGATGATTGATGATATTGCTATTGGATTTGTTAATGGATATCACTTTGTACAAGCATACATAATATACTTGAGGGATCATTTAGTAACTGTAAGCATGTAAAGTTGTTCACTAACTTAACTCTATCTTTTCTGTCATTGTTTAGATTTTTTTAAAGGATGATTGTTTCCTACCTCCTATTGCACAACAATGGAGTAGGTATTGCACTGTTGAAGATTGATCATGGGAAATATCATACCTATATTAAATACCATTTCATTCAACAACAATATCTCAATATGTAGTAAACATTTCTAGGGATTCTTTTTAATTAATTGCTCTTGTATTAACTATTGTTATTGCTTTCAATTTTTATGTTAAGTGTATTGATTTTAGTCCTTTAATATTGATGGGAAAGTTTGTTAATTGTTGCACATTTGACCATTGTTATGTATAAATTGTGAGGTGTTGTCTTTTCATTTTTAAACTTGTGGTTGTTTGTCAAACAATGCAACAAAAATATGATTTTGTTATACACTAGTATAACAAAATTGTATTTTTGTTGTAATTCATAAAGAGGAAAAATGCAATATAAACATGATTCCACTGTACACATATATAGTAGGAATCATGTTATGTTGTATTGTATGAGGTGGAAAAAAATGTAACAAAAACATAATTTCATAGTCCATTTGTATAACAAAATCATGAAACATGATTCTGTTGTACACATATACTGTAACACCCCATGTGCACCCGGCGTATTAACATTATCATTATATCAGAATAACGTAGCGGTTACAATATATTCAAAAAATAAAACTTAAGAAGCCGAAGCAAATATCAAAAGTACATTGTGTACATATATGGTGAATTCTGTCATATACAACATAATCCTTTGAAGGAGTCACAAAACTATACAATTATCCCCTTAGGGCACAAAATACAGGCATAATAAACAAAATGTGAGCCAACATGCTCAGTCATCTATGCCTAGGGTTATCAACAGTATTATCCCTGCTCAGGCCTTTTGCCTTGGGATCTATCAGTTACTCCTGTATCATCACCTGCAACATGAGCCCCCAACAGGGGTGAGATAATAATCTCAGTAAACTCAGGGTTCTTGGAGGTTTCCCTCCCCCTGGTTCACTTCCAATCACATAAACAACATAATTAATATCAAATAAACATCATTCATACAATTGGCCTTCACAACTCACATGTAACTCACTATATGCATATCACAGTACAGGGGTAACAACATATGTACCCACCACACATTGCCTGAGAGAAATCATCCATTGAAGGGCACGTTCTCTCAAGACTACTAATTGAGTGCCTGAGGAAGATCATCTACTGAAAGGCACATTCCATCAGGACTCTCCCTTTCCAAGCCTGAGGAAGATCATCTAATTAAAGGCACATTCCCTCAGGACCTTTCCCGCCCATACCTGAGAAAGGTCATCCATTAAAGGGCACATTCTCTCAGGAATTACATGGACGCCTATGGATTTTTCTCAAGGAAGATCATCCAATTAAGGGCACATTCCCAAGGGGTCCATAGTTCCCTATTCTACTGGCCAGAGAATTCTCATACAATCACATCACACAGCATTATCATCACATTCATCTCATAATCAATACAAAGCATAACACTATCACAGTGTTTAGCTAACATCAATTGCCAACATGCCATAACGACATTTCTTTCAACATCACATACATATCTTAATATAACAACAACATACAATATCCAAATGCATGGCATACCAAACCATCACCCTAGTGGGAATGGTGAAACAAAAGCAAGGGAAACATCCCCAAGAACAATGAGCTTACCTGATCTCAGCTCAAAACCGGCTCTCCCAGCCTCGTGGTGTCCACCACCAGCAGTATGAATCTCACGCCCTACATCAGGCATGAAACAAACAATCAATAACGGTCTTCAGCTGTTATAATGAAAGGAAAAGCTAATCCTTCCCATAATCCCTTAAGTCTTCTAACCTAAGGTTTATCAAGGCTCATCATACACAAGCTCTCTCTTAGACCTTCAGTGGTCTATCTTAGTTTGATTAAGGCACTAGAGTCATCACAAGACTCAGTGCAAACAACACAAGAGCCACAAGTTCTATACAAACCCAAATATTTCATAATTCAATATATGGCTTGAATGTTTCCTTTCACACACAGAACCCATTCCAGAAGCCTCTCAAGTACACCTAAAATAATTTTCAAGGCTCTTCCATGTCATATCATATCAAGTGACTCATCATACACAGGCCACACATGCACATATCAGAGCCCATAATCAAAGTTCACCAAACTAACATTTGAAAGCTAATCCTTCATCACCACAACGTTCTAAACACACTTTTCTAAAGGACCCAAGGCTAATTATAGCTCTATCACAAGTGGGTCACTATTCACCCAAAACCCCCATTCATAAATTAATCAGTGAATCTCGAGTTTCTTACCTCAATGACGACCAAAAAGACCCATGGACCGCTTTCCCTAGCTTGGGTGTCCAAGAATCTACGTCGTTCCTCGCCAAACTCGAGTTTTTACGAAGTCCCTAGAGAAAGGGATTTCTCTGATTGAGGGATTTTTAAAGGAAAATTGATGAAGGATAATGGCTCACAAGTGGTTTTCAACAAGATTAGAGGTTAAAGGAAGGGTTTTAAGTCAATAATGGTGAAGGAAAGAAGCTTGGAGCTTCATCAATGGCAGAAGGTCGGTGGAGGAAGAAGAAAGGGAGTTTTTCCCTTCAAAATCGCGAAAATGGCCTTTTATAGGCCCTCAGCCCGTGCTCCCACGCTACCAAAGTGAATCCCACGCTACCAGCGTGGCATACCAGTGGAAATTTGCTTTCTGGAGCACTTCCCACGCTATTAGGGTGGCTCTCACGCTACTGGCGTGGCTTACCAGCAGAAAATGGTTTTCTGGAGCACTTCCCACGCTATTGGCGTGGCTCCCCGCTACTAGTGTGGCTTACTAGTAGGCCAATTTTTTTTTTAACTAGGTTATTATATATACAACAAATTATGTTTCTATTATTTATTTTTTACAATAGAATCATGTTTCTATTTTTTTTTGCACCCATACAATGCAATAAAACTATGGTTTTATTGTGCATTTGTATAATCTTTTCGTGACAATGATATTTTTGGAATTTGGAAGATTGTCACCGCATGAGTGATGAAAATATTAATTGGGGTGAGAATACTAATTTCCCTAAATCTCACTTGAAAACCTATTTGTTCCGCCAGTGCCAGATATAGCAGCAAGAAAGATGAAGAATCTATTTTCAAGTCACTTGGCTTTTTATCCAATTTGGAATTACGAAGATTGTCACCATGTGAGTGGTGAAAATATTAATGTCAGTTGAGAATGGTAATTCTATAAATCTCCCTTGAACAACCTATTTGTTTTGCCAGTGCTAAATATAGCAACAAGAAACATGTAGCATCTACTTCAAACCAGAAAGCTTTTTTGTCGTTACTTCGATGTATTAAAATAAGTTGGCAAAAAAATCAAAATAATACTTTTTTATTAAAAAATTACGAATTTGGGGCTGTTTGGAAACTAATTACCAATCTGGGCGTGACTTTGGGCGTGTCTGGCCCCTATAAAAGCTTTTTTTTTTTTTTTTTACTTTTTCTTCACTTTTACTATTTCACCTTCTCTTTAAAAGTTTCTGAAGTTTTTGTCTGTTAGGTTTGTGAGTGACTTATCTCTGCAGTGAAGCTCTGCCAACAAGTAAGTTAATTTATTAATTTTGCATATTATTTAATATGTTATATTATTGGATTATAAAATTGTTAGGGCTATATGAAATTGTTAGCGACTGTTACATAGAACTATTGTAGGCCATACTGTTAGGTAGAATTATAATTTACATTACTATTTTTGTCTCTTAATTTTTTTTACATTACTATTTTACATAGAATTATTTAATATGTTATATTTTAGTCAAATAGAGTGGATTTAGGGTTTAGTTTAGTAGGGTAGAAAATTGTTAGGTATTAGGGTTTGGGGTTTAGTTTAGGGTGTGTAGGATTTAGGGTTTAGTTTAGTTTCGTATAAAACTGTTAGGTTCATTTTTTCTTTCTTAAAAAACACTCTCTTTTAAATATATTTTCTTTCATTGGTTAAAATTTATACATTAAAAAGTTAATGTACAAACTATTTATTTATTTACCGATTGAACGTATTATATTGATATGAAATAGTGTGCACAAAATGTAGAAAAGTCAATATATTTAAAACATACATGTGGGCATGTGACTATTGTTAGTATATGGATGTCCTAGAGACAATCTTTTCATTAGATTAGGACGTACATGTACTTTTCATATTGTCATGAATAAATTATAAACGCTTTTTATCTTGTTTCATATTTTGTCTCGATATTATTATTAATATATGAGTAACTGGATAAAACCTTTGGAATAGAATAGGTGTCTCTTGAATATCAGTGATGGGATCACGATCATGAGGATTCATGGATACCAGGTGTCTACTCCTAAATTTAAGTTCCTAGTCTAGAGACACTGAGAATAGGGATCAGCGATCTCGGGTAAGACTAGCACGGCTTATCTACTTGTATTCAGATACAAGGTAAAGACCTCATGAGCTACAGACATGGAGATGTCTTAGCTAAAGTCGTGGGTGGACCTCTATAAGGGTATAGCTTGCACTGAACGGACCCACAAAGAGACTATGAGGAAATCTCACAGATAGTATCATTAGAGTAGTCTCTTATTATTTGGGTGTGTCTTTCCTTAGACCAAAAGTTTTCACCTAGACTGTGTTCTAGAAGACATGCTTTGATTGTATACCTCGTCTGCCTGAAACATATAGACACATAGGTATACCTTTGGGCATGTTCTGAAAGAACACGAGTCTAGGGTGACTAGCTGAAAGAATTCGTCAAATCTCTGTGAGAGATTAGGTTATCTGTAAACCGGAGAAATTGGGATGACATTTACGGGACTCGGGAATCTATGCATAGTAAAAGAAATCATGAGATGATTTGCCTTTAGAGTCAGTAAAATTGGAGCCTCCCTATTTCGTATTAAAGCTTACCCTAGACCGCAAGGGCTGATACGTTTCCTTACCCTAGGTTTTATGGTAAGGTAACCGAGACGAAAGCAAATACATACAGAAATCAAATAGATTTAATAGGATGATCATGTCATTTACCTAACTAGTTCTGGGGCAACAAAGCATTGCTAGTGCTCTGTGTTGTCATTAAATGGGTAGAGGCCTTGTTGGACCCAAACTCATTTATGTCAGTAGCTATGTTGGGCCTAATGGGTCACACACTAATACTTTATTGTCATGACATTGTAGCATTAAAGGTTTTGGGCCTAATAATGGTTATTGGCCCAAGAAAGAGTTTAGAAACTTATCTTAAAGAGAAAGGGGCGCATGAATGGAGTTAATGGGCTTGGATAGTCCAAGACATTATTAATTAATTTAAATAGTTAAATTAATTATCTGATATTTAAATTTGATAATTTAAATTTTGAATTTAAATATGAATTAACTATAGTAGATAGTTTCATATCAAAAGGAGAAG
>PYAF01001105.1:6340-20566 GCA_007407185.1 Glycine tomentella | reverse complement strand
TATCTCATAATTAGGAGAAAACTCCATAGATTATGTCTACACTTTTCTTATAGTTTCCTGATGTCTGAATTAGTCTATATCAAGCTCTTTTCAGAATATCTCCCAAAATTCCTAAAAATTACTGTTTAGGGTTTTCTGACTCCAATCATGGTAATAGTGTGTTGGCTAAAAGTATTCTATCCCATACTCAGGTTCCCACCATTTTCCAAAGTCATCTTGGTCAGTTTTGACCCAGGGGCATTTTGGTAATTTCACCCCTCAACCCAGGGGTATAATTGTCATATCAAAAAATGTTCAGGGAATCTCTGTAATTGTCACCCTAAGGGTATTCTGATTATCTTTCAAGCATCCCAAAGTATTTATAGAATTTCCTCCTTATGATACCTTGCTAAAATACCTAGGGCAATTTGGTCATTTCTAAAATGTTCAGGGGTATTTTCGTCATTTCTCCCAAATCTTTCTGCACTGCCTCTCTTAACCTTTTACCCCAGTAATTGACTGAATTTCCAAAATTTTGGGATGTTACATTCCACACTATCTTGACCACTAGTTTTTTTTACAGAATCTTTACAACTAGTTAAAACATTGTCTCTTAATCACCTCAATTGTTTATTGCTTTCCATCTATCATATTTATTTTTATTTTAAACTTAACTTAAATATTTAAAAAACATTAATAATTAAAAAATGAATTTATAATATAATTTGAGTAATTTATCGGACATTTAAAAACATAATTGATATTTTTAAAATATTTATTAATTAAAGTTTTAATTGTATGAAAATATTTATCTTATATAGTAGTAATACGCAGTTCTTAAAAAAGCAAAACATAAAAATATATTCTTTCTAATCAAGTGCTGTGGAAGTTGCGGCGAGGGTTCGTTGCCGTTGCCTGTTATTTTACTTCATATTATATTTGTGTCATGCCTCCATCTAGAGTCTTCCATTCTATATTCCAACAACACTTGCACACTATTTCAGTCACCCCTCTCTCCTTCCACACTTGCAATTCAATCTCTTTCTCTTCCTGTCTCTCTATCTGTCTTTCTCATACCTTTCCTTCATCCTCAGGTACTCCATTTTCCCCTTCCCATATAATTGCCACATTCATTAGTTTCTTCTTCATAATTCACTAATTGCTCTGCTTCCTTTCTTTTTTGCGTCTGTTATTCAGGGCGTTTTGTCTCATTTTTTTGTTCAAGAATCAATTAAAAATAATGACTCATATCCTTTGATATGGAACATTTTCATTTTCTGTATTCTTCTTTTTCATTCTTTTTTTTTTTTTAATGGATTGTAATGGAAGTTATATAGTTTAACACTTTGCCTTCATTCCAAACGAGGGATATGTAAACTATTTATTTTGCCGCGTTTTTTCTCTTTTAAATTTTTTTTTGGGTGTGTTTGTTTGGGTTTTTGTTCTTTGTGATGTGGAATCCGTTGTTTGGACTTAACTGACGCGAACGCGGTAACCAGAGGGAGCGAGATCGTGAAAGGGCTCAGGCAAGAGCTGGTGGAAAGACAAAGCAGCCTAAGAATGATGGGTTGACCCCTGAACAGCGAAGGGAAAGGTTGTTATATTTCCCACTTTTTCTCTTTAAATTTTTTGCCAATTGCATAATTAATATTTTAAATTGCGGTCGCTATCGCTCTATGATTAATTAATTACCTATCAAAGTCGACAAACTTGCCTGCAAACGCCAGACGTTCGTGCAGCCGTAATTGTGGTTGCATTGCAGCAGCAGTAATTAGCAAAGTTGATGTATAACATGTTTGGTTTCCCGTTTTGGATGTGATTCTCAGAAGTTAACGGTTATTGTTTCGGCATCCAAGACAAGATTCCTGCATCCTCAACGAGTTTTCAAACACGATAATAATTACCAAAGTTGATAAAATTACTGGTAATGCTGTGACCAATTGTGTCTGCCATGTGGTTGTAGAAAAAAAATTACCGTAATATTGTGGGATGCAGTTTGGAGGCTTGCTCAATGCTCATGATGTTAATTGTGCCTAATTTTGTGTGTTCTTCTTTGTGTGCAGGGATGCAAAAGCATTGCAGGAGAAAACGGCAAAGAAAGCAGCTCAGGCTGCAGGAGGGAATAATGCAGGTGGTGGAGGCAAGAAATAGGCAAGAATCATTGACTTGGGGAAGGGGAATGGAGTGTAGACATGGGAAAAATTATATTGCTTATTATTTGTGATATGGGTTTTGGTTTAGAGTCATCTGCTTATGTCATTTCAGAATAACTGGTGTTCTGTGAGGAGGGCATTGTTGTTGGCTTATGAACCTTTAATTTCTATATAATTTGGAATGCAATTTGTCTGTAGCTTGTTGTAATGATCTTTATGCGTCCTTTTTGATTTTATTGTCTCTGAATGGAATATATCTAAATGTGTATAAGTTGATTTATATAATTTGTCAAAGGCGCCAAAATGGGTAGAGGCGTGTTAGATCCTGCAAGTCTAAACAATAGATAGTTAGAACTGTTAGCCCTTTAGGAGGAAAAGAATGTGGGAGAGTCTTTTGGTTTGGGAGGAAAAGAATGTGGGAGGGAGAACGTGGGTCTCAAACATTTGGAAGAGTTGTGTTAGAAATTTTTCTTTATGTGGGCAACATTAATTAATTAATTTTGTATTTTAAATTAATTGGGTTAATTGATATTTCAATTTTTATTATTTGGTTGTTCTTATTGTGATCATGTTGAGTTGGGCTTATAACATCTTTTGGTATTGGACCTAGTTGGACAGCAGTGTAGACATTAGTGTCTGATTGGGCTTTTATGATGAGTGGACCCATCAGAAACATTGTTGATTAGGTTTTTGTTAGATCCCCTCTCTAGCCTATATATACTGGGATTAAGTCCCATGAGTCATGATGCTCCCATCGGTGAAGACTGTCAATTTCTAAATAGGCAATAGAGAGGAAGACTCTAACATCTTGTCCCCTCATCTTCTTCAGCTTTCCTTTGATTCAGTAATGGTCTAACAAGGTACACACAATCATAACTCTGATAACTCTGATTTTTTTTGTTGGTGTTTTATAGTCATATGCATGATTCGTTATTTTAGTTTTTCATTTGGTATCAGAGTCTCGTTTATATGATTATAGAATCTATCAAATATGAATTTATTTGTTCGATTGAAAAGAAAATCTTTAAGACATTTGTGCTAAACATCATCCTAGAATTTTCTATTTTCATATATTGTGTGTATCGTCCAATGATTATTTTTTTTGTTGCCTTTTTTTTATTATTGAAGCATTATTTGAAGATGCACACCTGTACATCATAATTTTTATATATGGTTTACAACTATTGCTATACGAAGTATGGTATTAGATACTGTTAATAGCTTTACATGATATTTGCATTTTTCTTTCATGAATCTTAAAATAAAAAAAAATTATTAATAATTACATGTGATGTCTTTATATTGGAATTATGGAGATATATAATTTATAAAATTTATCTGTCCAAAGGAGATAAATTTTAGACAATTATATATGATTCTCTCCGTTATATATATGTGATTATTGGGTCTATATGGCTTATGATATTGAGTTTGGTTTTAGATATTTTATTTTCTGTGGTGTTTTTCCTTAGATGGGGGCCTGTGCAGTAAAGCAATCAAATTATGATTTTTTTTGTAAAGGTTTCTCCAGTGGAGGTCAAGGACCTCAGTGCATATAAGTTATCGTGTATTTCTATGTGAGGCACATGGCTATGTATGAAATAGTCTAATAATTTCATGCAATTTCTCAAACTTTTGTTTGCCGTGAAACTAGTTTATTGGGTTCACTTTTGAAATTGGGTTCCAAGATATCTTGATTAGTGCGAAAAGTGCTTTGCTGATCAATAATTCCACATTTGGAATTGCCATGAGATTATGTTACTGAATTTTTATAAATTTATTGATATTGCTGATTATTATTAGACTTAATATTGGATCTATTTGTTTTCATATAGTGCATCTTCAGCATCTTTACTGTGCATTTCAACTGAAGTTTAAACTTTGTAAAGGCTGGTGTGTTATTTGGATTCTTTCTTGGCAATTTAAAAAAAAATTGTTATGTAAAAGAAGAATCCTAAATTTATATTTTTTATTTTAAATAAATCATGTATTGACATTTCACTACCTTTCCAACACAATCTAATGTACTGTATTTGCTTTTAATTTAAAACTTTTGAATTGTTTTGTGAAGTGTGATGTTTTGGTTTCATTGAAATTGATATTTTTTGATAATTTAGAAATTGATTGTCACTTACTGTTTCACATTTTCAATGATTTTATGGTGTTATTATGCTATATATGTTTTGAGAAATCAAATGATATCTATAAGTGCACATTTTGATTCATGTGAAATGTGTGATTTTTTATTTTTATTTGGTTTAGTTATTTCCTGACAAAGCATTTACACATTTGGAATGGTGTATTTCAAATTCCTGAGTTCTTTATTGCTATTTTCAATTATAATGTTATGATATTACTGTTACATGAATTGTTTACTACTGATGATTAATTTTATGTATATTTATATGTTGATGAATAGTATTTTACCATTGCATATTTCATTGTTTTATATTTTATGAAGTGTTTCATGTTGTTAGAAACACATATTGTGAAGTGTTTCCTGTATTTGGATATTTTTGTATATCTATTATTTTGAATTATTATATATAATTACTTGTTCAAAGGGGTTGTTATACATTGAAAAATTGCATGAAGAAACTATTGACGAGATTACATGATTTAAAAGTATTTATTTGCTCAAAGAGGATAAATTTTTTTTTTTTTTATAATTGTATGTAATTCTTCTTGTTATTTAAATCTTCATATGATGGAAAATATTTGTATATTATATTCCCTGCCCAAAGGGGGATTTATGATATATAAATTATTTTGTTGTCCAAATTTATTAGTCATGAAAATTTCTTTGTAAATTTGAAGAATGCTTTTGGTTATTTCATACAATTTCCTGTCCAAAGGGAGTTGTTGTGTGTTTTAATTAGAAGCTTGTCTATAATAAAGTTATTGGAGGTGCATTGGTCTAGGTGATCTGTCTGTCCAAATGGATAGTTCTCTGAAACCAGTGTATACTCGTTGATTTATTTGTCTGAGACTTTGTCCTTAGTTTAAACCTTGGTATGTGCATTTTGTCCAAAGGGGATGTACTATTTTGTTGGCCTCGTTGTAATGACTTGCTTTGTCAAAAGCTGTCTTTTGCCTTATAGTTTATTTTAATACATTCGTTTTGTCTTAGTAGTGAATCTTTTGTTAATTCCTTTAAATTAATTTAAATATATTTGACTAATTCATCTACATGAAAGTAAGTTGGAGTAAATATAATTTCTTACTACTTTATGTAGATAACATTTTATTTTTTCAATAAGATTTTCATTTATTGAATGAAACAAGAGTCTTTCATCTAAAAGTCTTTCATGTAGTGAACTCATTTAGTGGGAATTATAGAAGTTTACTTTTGAATGTTTTAGATTCTTTCGATTCCCTTGATTAGTGGGAGTTATATTCAGTTTGCATAGAGACTTACTTT
The DNA here is from genome assembly GCA_007407185.1 of Glycine tomentella. Lineage (NCBI taxonomy): Eukaryota > Viridiplantae > Streptophyta > Magnoliopsida > Fabales > Fabaceae > Glycine > Glycine tomentella. The sequence goes on along the minus strand of PYAF01001105.1, from coordinate 15,013 downwards.
TGAATGTTTTAGATTCTTTCGATTCCCTTGATTAGTGGGAGTTATATTCATTTGCATAGAGGCTTACTTTTGAATATTTTAGATTCTTTAGATTTCTTTGATCAGTGAGAGTTATATTCAGTTTGTTTTTCGAGTCACTTTGTATGCAAACTGATAAATATGTGACTTTTGTTTGAATTTTATTGATGATCATCATTATTATTTTTCTCCTATCGATTGAGAAATTTATGTATGAAATAATATCTTTAAGCATGTCTTGAGCTTAAAGATATCTAGATGTCACAAATTTTGAGATCTCATGTTGTATTGTGACATGTTGGTTTATTTAACCTGAGCAATTTTATGTTGTTTGGAAATTGCGTTTATTCAATTTCATGTTGTCAAGAAATTGGATTGAAAAGATAATTTCATGTTGTTTAGAAATTGTGGTGATGTAATTTCATTTTGTTGATAAATTGCATCAAAAAAATGTAATTTCATGTTGTTTGGAAATTGCACTAATGTAATTTCATGTTGTTGAGAAATTATATTGAAGACCGATAAGAATTAGTGTGTTACATTATTGATCACTTTTTGACACTAATTCTTACTACACTACTAGGCTCATGTTCATGAAGATGTAATACTCATTGTATGTGAGCATGGAAGGTCATATGCTATGATATTTTCGGTATATTGATCACCATGTTCCTATGATGTGGTTATGTTGGATTGAATCATTTTGAAATGTTGGAATTGGAATATTGTTTTTCAAAATTGTGGCCACGTAAGATGAATTTTCAGTTATTAACCTGATAGAGTCGTTTTTGAAATAAAATAATTTTTAAAATAATATTAAATTAATTAATATAGTCCAAGTGGGAGAATGTTAGAAATTTTCCTTTATGTGGGCAACATTAATTAATTAGTTTTGTATTTTAAATTAATTGGGTCAATCGATATTTTAATTTTTATTATTTGGTTGTTCCCATTGTGATCATGTTGAGTTGGACTTATAGCATCTTTTGGTATTGGGCCTAGTTGGATAGCAGTATAGGCATTAGTGTCTGACTGGGCTTCTATAATGGGTGGACCCATCAGACACACTGTTGATTAGGTTTTTGCTAGGTCCCCTCTCTAGCCTATATATACTGGGATTAAGTCCCATGAGCCATGATGCTCCCATCGTTGAAGGCTACCAATTTCTGAATAGGTAATAGAGAGGAAGACTCTAGCATCTTGTTCTCTCATCTTCTTCAGCTTTCCTTTGATTCAGTAATGGTCCAACAAGGTACACACAATCATAACTCCGATAACTCTAATTTTTTTTGTTGGTGTTTTATAATCATATGCATGATCCGTCATTTTAGATTTATCATCATGTTCAATTGTATATCAAAGTAATTGATAACGCACAATTGTGATGTGGTGGCCCTGGCCCTGGGCCACAACAAGTTTTAAATAACGATGAGTTTCCTTATAGCAACAATTGCAGCTGTTTATGGCATTATAGCAACACTACTAGGAAGCTTTTCAAAATGTCACTTCCACCCTTGAAACAATGTTGATTTAGGGATTTTTTTGGTGACAAAGTTGAGATTTTCTCCGCAATTCAAAACGTAAGAAAAAAACATAGTAGTCAGTAGTTTAAATAGTGGTGTTGACATTGAATTGTGTTGTTGAGTCGCTTAAGCATGCTGCAAAAATTGAAGTGTCACAGTTTAAACAAGTGGTTATCACAGCTGCAATAGTGAACAAAATTGCTGCTAGGGTAGGTGCTATTGGAGTGTGTCGCAAGAAAACTATTTTAACCATGGAACTAAATCACTTAGCACTATTTTATGGTGTCAATTAGGGATTATGCTCCCTCATTTGAATTAGAATTGAAACCTACTTCCTCAGTTACTTGTATGATGAAGCAACACCCAATGTTTTCCTTTTAGACGTGCACACCCCCTTTTCTGGCAACATTTCCCAGCATTTTCTTGGTAGCTTTATAGACTTTTGGCCATTCGTAACTTCTGAAGCCTCTGTTTTCCATAGTTTCTGATCATCCCCGACACTTGTCCATTTTCTGAAAATCTAACCATGACCTTTGTTGGCTTGCTCTATTCTGCCTCTTCTATATGTTCTATCTTTAATCTTTCTAAAAGAGGTCTTTCATCTCAAGGCTGTGTTCCCTCTTCTAAGATTTACCCTATAATTTTTTTGTTCTAATCAGTTAGAATAGTGGTCACCCCCCAGATAACATTTTCAGGGTCAACTGATTTACTCTCAAATTGATTTCAGGAACTATCGCCTAAACATTATCCCAGGTCCAGCCTCGACAAAAACCCAGGACCATGTCTTGGTATTACTAGTCAAAGTACACCCTTGACAAGCCTTACTAAAATCCAGGACGGACGCGTCCTGGTAACTTACAGGTTGTAAATCCAAACTACGGTCTATGAACCTAAAGCTTTGGTCAACCCCCAACAAGTTGTAAATTCAAACTATGGCCTGTGAACCTAAAGCTTTGGTCAACCTCCAATAGGTTGTAAATCCAAACTATGGTCTGTGAACCTAAAGCTTTGGTCAACCCCTAACAGGTTGTAAATCCAAACTATGGTCTGTGAACCTAAAACTTTGGTCAACCCCTAATAGGTTGCAAATCCAAACTACGGTCTATGAACCTAAAGACTTGGTCAACCCCTCACAGGTTGTATATCCAAACTACGGTCTATGTACCTAAAGCTTTGGTTAACCCCCAACAGGTTTGTAAATCCAAACTACGTTGAACCGTCAAGGTTCATAAACCTAAAGCTTTGGTCAACCTCAAAACCCAAGACCAGTTCTTGGTAATTTACAGGTTTGTAAATCCAAACTACGTTGAACCGTTAAGGTTCATAAACCTAAAGCTCTGGTCAACCTCAGAATCCAAGACCAGTTCTTGGTAATTTACAGGTTCGTAAACCCAAACTACGTTGGACTGCCAAGGTTCATAAATCTAAAGCTTTGGTTGACCTTACAAAAGCCCAAGATCCATTCTTGGCAATTCGCAGGTTCATAAATCCAAACTATGTTGAATTGTCAAGGTTCATAAGTCTAAAGCTTTGGTTGACCTTACAGAAGCCCAAGATCCATTTTTGGCAATTCACAGGTTCGTAAAACCAAACTACGTAGAACCGTCAAGGTTTGTAAACCTAAAGCTTTGGTCAACCTTACAAAGTCCAAGAACTTCTCTTGGCACCCTACGAAATCTAAGGTATACCCTTGGTACAAAGCCGAGGACACACTCTTGGCATGAGGACCCAAGACGAGTTCTTGGTAATTTACAGGTCTGTAACACAAACTACGGTAAACCATCAAAGTTCGTAAACCCTAAGGTTTTGGTCGACCTCTAAAAACCCAGGGCGAATGGGCCGTTGGTAAAGTCTCAAAGACATAATGGATCCAAGACCAGCTCTTAAGACCACAAACCCAAGATCGCACCCTTGTAAATCTCGACAAAACCCAGCATGGAGAACTCCACTAGTACCAACCTTGGCAAATATGAGGTACAACTATGTCTACCCTTGACATATGTTACTATTACTATACATCTTCCTTGCAGGAATATAAGTTCTTGGGAACATAACAACCCAAGATAAACACTTAACACACAAAATCCAGGGTCTATCCTTGGTCTCTAAAACCCAAGATGAGCTCTTGGTATGATACTCAAGACCAACTCTTGATGGTTTACAAAATTCAAGGTCTATCCTTGATCAGCATGGTTATCAACAACTCTTGGTAACTCATAACTCTCAAATAAAACTTGAGGTCCACCCATGGTCAACCTCGTAATCACTAAGTTATCCATTGTGGAAGCATAAAGTAGTTAAAACTTGATTTTGATGATTTCAGTGCTCATAAATTCTATCTGTGCAAGAATACAAGCTATACAGAAACCTAAGGAAGCATCTTTGGTATATTAAAGCCCAAGGTCCCCTTAGAATGCTAAACCCAATAAGCATTCTTGGTATTCTAACTCCTATGGAATCTTGACATACAGTACCATAGGATCATTTATTTTGCATGAACAATAGTCTAAGGTCCACCCTGGACATTGCAAACCCAAGAAGCATTCTTGGTATTCTAACTCCTATGGAATCTTGACATACAGTACCATAGGATCATTTATTTTGCATGAACAATAGTCTAAGGTCCACCCTGGACATTGCAAACCCAACAAGCACTCTTGGTATTTTTCATATAGAACCTTGACAAGCTAGGCTAAAGACTTAGCCATTTGCATAAGCAAGAGTTCAACACAGATGTCAATGGTCAACCCTCGACATTTTTAGCATCGACAAGCTAGGTTAAAGACTTAGCCATTTGGCAAAAATAGGAACCCAACATTACTTCAGGATATCATCCATTCATGACATACAAAACCCAAGGTGCATTCTTGGTACTTTGGTCACTTGACAGTTCAGCAAGCAATGTCAATATGTCAAACCACTCGAAAATAATAAGACAATATTTCAACATAGTGTCTTATTGGTTTGATGACCATATTATTCAAGTGGCTTATCAATGTAAAAACAACATGCAACATAAAGAAGATTGAAGAAGATGGAGAAATAAGGAATATTTTCATTAAAGTTGAAATTTTTTTTTACATGCCCACCAATGGCCAAAATTACGACAGAAGCAGAAAATACAAAGCATGACATACTAAACATTGGCCCCATTACCAAAGTTCTCTTCAGCAAAAGTCAATCTCCTTAACAGCAACTCTGATTATCTTCGGTTGTCATATCCATCTTCTCTTTTGACAAAACCTTGCTTTGATTAAGTTGTCTCATCTCCTTCAATTTTGGTGTCCAGCAACCTAGCCACTAAGCTGTTCCAATTCCGCACTGGTGAGATGATCTCAACATGATTCTGGTGAGACGATCTTCACCTACTCCAACAGAGATATTGAGGATGAGCTTCTTTTATCTCCCTCATTGGGATCGATAGTTTCTTCAAAACGTCTTCCGTCACCCACTCGAAGCCAGCTACGACCGGAGTAGCAGTGGGCGACCCAGTACTCCAACTACGATGGACGCGAGGAGAAGCCCTCACGCTCCGCCGCGGTCTCATGAACTGAACTTCGTTGCCTTCCCGCGCGCAAAGAGAATGGGCGATGTGCCGTGAGTCAGTTTCAATTGGCCTCAGCGCCCTGAAGAAGACACAAGGGGAAGGATGGTGACCGGCAGAGGCTCGCCCACCCCAAGGGTGACGGATGGTCTTGCCTGTTGACGAGGGCGAGAAGTACCCACACCAACCTGACGAGAACTCGACCTTCTACGAGAAGATAAAGACCGGTCAGAGGTTCCACCATGGGTGTCCTCTTCGGAAGAGTTACCAATGGAGATCACTTCGCGCAAAACGCGCTGCTCCACTGACTTTCCTGAAACACTGCCTTTCATACCCAGAGCAAAATCTGAAATGGGTGTCTCAGACATTTTTCAGAAGGAATACCTCAGACAAAAGAAGGAAGGAAGCGAGAAGAAGTTTCGGGAAGCAAGGAAGAAGAAAAGCAGAAATGGAGGTGAGGGGAAACTGTTCAGGGTCTCATCAATTTAAATGAGGAGTGACAATTGAACGGATTTACGTGGATTTGAAACGTTCTTTCGCAATCCGTACCATGATTAATGCCCACTCGCCCACTACCGCACTACTCGAGTACGTGCCCACTCTTTGAATGACACGTATGCACGAGTACAACTAGTGTGTTGCACGCTCATGGAAATGGCAAAGCATCACACTTGCTTTCAATACTCATTACCATGGTCAGATGGCAAGAATACCCAACCCTGACGCCTCATTTGCTTGACATATTTGACTTCCTAGATACATCCATTCTGGACACTTCAACAGTGGTAATCATGACAATACACTCTAAATAAGGGGCTTGACACAGCTTCATAATTACTTTTCATGAAGTTATCAGCATTGATATTGGACATCACTTGTCCATCCTCGGGGGGCTCCTCGAGCTCAACAATACTTTTCATTTGTCAAAGAATGTTTTGGCAACCTTGACACCAGACATTTTTCATCAACATTTGCTCATCCTCTTTTGCCTATAAAATGGCTCAGAGGCTGGGGGGGCTTATGTACTGTACAAATTGGTAAAATTACATATGGACATTACTATGGAGTCACTGTACACATGTTCATCCTTCGGGTCTGCCCTGCTACAGTAATCGTGTACATTTCTGTCGTAAGTGTCAACCCGGGCATAGTAAGTATAACTCGTCCTCCCTTTGAGTCAGCCTTACTACAGGAACGCGGACATTTATCTACTCAGCTTCCAGAAGCTCCTGAACTGAAATGTTATATTTGAGATAGTACAACACCTTATCTCCTAATATTTCTCCAGTTATCTACAAGCTGTTATTTATCTACAAATAATAACATATCTACAAGGTACACATTATCTCTAATTTAAATATAACTACCTGTTATTATCTGTTATCCTATCAACAGATTATCTCTTAAACAAAGGCCCAAGGCCTATACTCCATGTTATAAATACAGGTTCTCTCTAAACCTTTACTAAGTCCAATTCATGCTAAGCAAGTTTCATGAAGGCTTTTATGCTCATGCTTACTTACACTCATCCGAGACATCCTCGACATTTTCCACTCTCATACACTTGATTGTTCTTCAATAATTAATGTACTTACTTGAGCATCAGAGTGTCTTTCCTTTGTTTTGCAAGTCCTTCTCCTAACAAAGACGATCCTTCATCCGACATGCAAAGTTTGGGAACCCACTCATCATCACAGGTGAAATTTCCAGATTTTGGTAAGAACAGAGACCAAAAATAATTTTATATATAATACTTGTAAAATTTTAAAAATCTTGGGAAGGGGGGGGGGGCTCTCACTCCCTTCACTTTTGGTGGTGGTAGAGGTGACAATCATGATGATGACAACTATTATGATGGTGATGGTGTTAGGTTAGTGACAATATTGAACAAGAGTGACATTTTAGTTGAAATATATTAAGATGTGATAATTGAGATATTTTTTAGATTTGATTTTTGTTTTGTGAATCTTTTAGTGATTTGAGGACTACAAAAGATTTTAATTTGAATTTTCGTAAGTATTTTAAGTTCATTGTCTATTATTTTTTTAAAACTTTTTGTGATTGTGTTATCAGTTGTTTTTATGTTTTCGTAGTCAACTTTTGTTAGATATAAAATTTTAGGGTTTATTACTATTTTTTGTTTCTTAAACTTTTTCAAATTTTTGTATTTAGTCCTTAATATAAATTTTGATTGGTCAAAATTTATGAATATTTTCTCAGTTATCACTTTTAGTCCCTACTATCTCTAATAACAATAATAATGACATAATATTGACATTTATAGTTAAGTAATCTTACAATTGATATTTACTTATATTTTAAAATATACTTTATTCATTAAATTGTTTTAATGAATTACCAAATACTTTTAATTTGATGATTGAATAAATGAAATTTAATATATACAAAGAGTTATTGAGTAGTAGTGTAAAACATCTTTTTCTTCAGCACTTCAGCCCCTTATGCATCATTTTCTCAATCTCTTATTCACATTTTGCACCATCCCTACAAATTATACACGTATAGACTGAAAATGATAGGAATACTTCTAAACAACCAAGGGGGGGTGAATTGGTTGAACCTTGGTAATTTAAAATTTTCAAATCAGAGTTTTTCCACAGGATCTTTATCACTTTAAAATTGTTTTCAAATCAACCAATCTTATATTCAATCAAATTCCTCAGTCAAGAAAACCAATAGACAATTGAAATCTTTTCTGTGCAAGTAAATTGACTCAAACACCAAAGCAATAAGAGATGATGAGAAGAGAATAAAGATTAGCCACAATTTTATACTGGTTCACTTCAAACACTATGAAACTACATCCAGTTCTTCCACTCAACACTAGAATGGAGATCCACTATTGCAAATAATATTCTTACAAGATATTACAAGCCTCTCTTTATCAACCCTAGATAAAGTTCAGAGATCTAAAACACTATTAGACTCTTAGAGACCAAACCCCACTGAGAACACTACTCAGCAACCTCTAGAGAAACCCTATCTTTAGTTATCATGCAAGAAACCCATTTACAAATAGCCAATCTTTACAGAAATTGAATAAGTATGTTACAACAACAAAGATTAAGGAAAGAAGTCACCTGATGATCCAATGAATGATGCACATATGAATGATTAATCAGGTTGTATGTTGAAACAGAATCAAAACATTACTTCCTTAAAACTTTGTAAAGAATCTTCTTGCTTTTTCTTCAATTTAACACCTCATGAAAATATTGTGAAAGCAAGAACTTTATGAACCCAAAGAATCACTAAAGAGTGTTTGAAAAGCCTTTGAATGCTCAGTAATACAAATTGGTCATGTTAGAAAAACAGCTGAGCCAAAGGTTTATTTATAACAAACATTTATAATCGTTGGTAATCGATTAAATACGCTCCTGTAATCGATTATTTTACCCATATAATCGATTAAATCAAGCTTGTAATCGATTAATGTGTTCATAAGAATTCTGGGTTTAGTTTTCAATCAAAATAATCGATTATTACGATGAGTAATCGATTACACCAGAAAGATGTCCAATAAAGAAAGCACTGTGTAATCGATTACTTCCTTTGGTAATCGATTAT
>PYAF01001104.1:114123-149392 GCA_007407185.1 Glycine tomentella | reverse complement strand
CAGGTGCAAGTATATATGGCAAAATTCATGCATGTTTGCGTAAGACTATAGCAGCGTCCACACTCAGTGTGGCCACATACAGTACGATATGTGGAGGCCATTTGCCCTGGGATAGTTCATCTCATGCATTCATATAGTTGCATATTACTTGTGGATGTGTTTGATTATTTGAATGATTTTACTAACCTAATAATAGGATTGGGATTTAGCTTTGCCTACTGAGAAATTTATTTCTCACCCTATTTGTTTCATATTTTTTTTAGATGACAATGATGGACAGGTTCCATGAGGCTTGGGAGTAGTGAAGATATATAAAAGAAGTTATGAATTACGCTGAATTTTTGAGAAAAGTAGTGTACTTGTATTATATAAACTTTTGTATTCGAGACATTGGCTATGTATATGAGTAACAATTCTTTTGCAAATTTTACGTTTTAAAAATTTTACTATTATACGTTTCTTAAAGATTACCCTTAAGTAAAAATAAAAATAAGTAAATATTTAGGTCGTTACATGTGGCTTCCGCCACCAACAGTCACAGTATCACGCCCTATTCAAGGGACATGCTAATATCAAAACCAAACCACAGATATTCAAGTACAGAACATATCATATACAGAATTCTCCTATCCTAGGGTTTTAACCATTCTCAGCCCACATTGGGCTTCTCAAAGACCACACAAGGTCTCTCAAGGCTGAAAACCAAGCATCTGAGTCATTACAGGCTCAATGCATAGCCTATCCACAAGCTCAACTCAACTTTATCATCTATAATATCACTGGAACGGTCTGAGTTCCACTCAAAGCACCGTTCAAGTAGCCTTTCAGGCTCAACACAATCAATAATCTAGGCTCTAGTATGTCAGAAAACCAACAACAAGTGACCCTACCACAGTCACACATGCATTCACAGAGCCAATATTCAAAATTCACCAATTCAAAAACTGAAAGCTAATCCTTCATCACTAGACAGTTCTAAACAAGATTCTTTATAGAATCCTAGACTAATTCTAGCCCCAGATCAACATAGATCACAAAATCCAGAAAATTCCCAAACTCAAAATCAATCGGAGAAACTTAAGTTTCTTACCTCAGTGGCGACCCAAAAGGCTGGAGAACAGCTTTTCCAAGCTCGGTAATCCGTTATGTGCCTTGGGTTCTTGCCAACACTCAAGTTTCTGAGGTTCTCTGAGGGAATGGATTTTTCTCAAATCAAAGGAAGTGAGGAAGGATTTTCGCTTTCTGATCGGTTAAAACAGGTTTCTAGGTCACAGGAAGGTGTTTAGGCTGGCATATGTGGTCCTAGGAAGCTTGGAACAGCTTTAATGGAGGTCCAGGGCTTTGGGAGGAAGAAGAAGAAGTTTCTTCTCCTTCAAAACGCGATCTGCCCTTTATACTGGGCCTGCCCGAGGTCTGGCGCGACCCGCGCCAGCCCCGGCGCCACTCGCGCCACCATGGCGGTGTATGTGGCGCGACTCACGCCACTTTCGTGCCAATCGCGTGGAACTTCAGAGACCTTGGCGCCAACCGCGCCACTCCGACGCTGATTGCGCCAAACTCCAAAGCTTGTGGCGCCACTCGCGTCACCTTGGTGCCAATCGCGTCAAGCTCCAGAGACTGTGGCGCTACTCGCGCCGACCTGATGCTAATGGCGCCAACTTCCAGTGGACATGGCGCTGATCGCGCCAGCCTGACGCCATCCGCGTCACACCTCTGCACTGGTTTTTCTGCAGCAATACTGCAGAAACCAAGGTTTTCCGTGCAATTTCCTGCGCCATACACGTCTAGGGTTATTATATTAAGCTGAAGAGAATGTCGACGGACCTCACTCGATGGGTTTGAGGTGAGTGCGATGACAAATGAGAACGAGGTGGTGACCTTTGATGTCACGGATACCGAGGTCGCAGACGCATGGGTAGGGTTGGGGGACGAGGGAAGGAGAGGACAAAAATAATTTAAGATGAAAATGAAGATGAGCGAGAGATAACCAGTGACTTTAAAACCAGCGTATTCCTTTCGAAGACGGTTTCCTAAAAGTGACTTTGTATTCTCTCATTCTACATCGGTTATTAAATAAACTGACGTCGTAATGCATTTTCAAATATGGGTTTGTTAAAACTGTCTTTAAAAAATTTCAAATATTTTCAAAAATGCCACCACTTTTCTTACGAAATCGATTTTTGTAGAACCATCGTAAAATCAGCTTCGTAGAATGAGTGTTTTGTAGTAGTGGGAGGATTTATTGCAGATGTAGTTGTTGCAATTGATCAGGTATGCAACTTTATTGTATGTTTATGACTTTATGTTGGTGTTTTTATCTCACAATGTTTCGTTGTCCTTCAACACATTGATGTCGAAAATTTCTTTTTGGCTCATTGACTCTGGATGAAAATCTCTCTGATATCGAGTCATTGATCTTGATGCAATACACTGAATTGCATATAAGATATGCTTCCTATGCACTCAACAATCTTTTTATTTTCAAACAATAAAACTCTAACTTAATAACTAAACATTCTAGTTCAACATAAACAGTCAGTTATACAGTCTTATATTTTTCTAAGTATTAGTATTTTATCTCAAGATGTCTAATTATTTATATTTGAAAATGAACAGGTTGTGCATGATGGGGTGGATATACTCAGCCTTTAAGTTAGACCAAATAGTCCTTCATCAAACACCAAAACTACATTTTTGAATCCTTTTGATGCTACACTTCTTGGAGCAGTGAAAGCTGGTGTGGTTGTCACATAGGCTGCGTGTAACCACCGCTTCTATTACGTATTCATTTTAAAATGATTGCTTTTGATTTCTCAATTTGTGACTGAATTTTTTTTTTTCGAAAATAATAATAATGACAAAATTCAAATTGAATTGGTTAAGTTTTTAAAATAACCTTTTAAGACGTATAGACGTTTACGCGTAATTACCTAACATAATGCATAACGTTCCTTCACACAGATATATATATCACATGTCCATAGTATACCGTCCACTACCAATCCACAGTCCACTACCAATCCACAGTCCATATAAATAGTCCATGGTATAGAACTAAATAAAGATCATCACAAGCAGAGAATCACAACAGCTACATCTTCTAGTACAATATCGTCCATCTCACTGTTCCTCTGCTCGCCCAAATCATTGGGGTCATTACAGGTGTCAACCACAAGACACAAAAGAAGGTAAGTCATGATAAACCAAATTTAAATATATACAAAATTATTAGATACAGAAATATTAAATATACGTACTAGTTAGAGAAAATACAGAAGTCATATTCTAATAATTATTAAAAGTTAATTATATTTTAATCCACACACAACATCCAAGGAAATGCATGCTCATCTTAATTATATGATGCATGACTGAGATCTCAGCAACATCTAAATAATTGTGGCCACTGTCAGATAACCCCACCCTCACCTTAGTGGAACGAACTTATCTAGACAGTCAGGGTAGCCCAGGGGCGCATAGGAATGTCACCTCCACCTATGTGATCATCATGGTGGTGTGGTCCTCCCTGTCTCAACTACCCCCCAAGTTCAGAAAACATCACAGCTGAACGCCTAGACTCAGTTTAGTTATCTGACACCTCTCTTCATGAGGTTTAACATCATCAGCAACGCGTACCCCACCGGGTACATGCACATGAAACATGCATCACTGGTTTATTTTATCTCTTGTAAATTGTTATTTTATTTTTTATCACAACTCCATATCACCGAGTCACAATATTATCACAGATTCATCATCAAGGAGTCACCATCATAGTCTCATCACAACATCACAGGGTCATCATCATATCATCACAGTCTCATCTCAACATCACAGGGTTATCATCACAGGATCATCATCATATCATTACAGTCTCATCACAACATCACAGGGTTACAATCTCAAGGCCAAATGATTTCATACAGTCCTTATTATTTAATTTCATTAAAAATCTTTTACCCAATTCCATCAAAATCTTTTACTAATAACAAGATGTGTACGTTATATAATCCACAGTTAACAACAACATAGATACATAAGTTAAAATTTAAAGACATAATTCCAAATAAGCTTGATTAATGAATATATATCAAACTAATTCATGAAATATACACAACATACTTTATGAAATATAAAAACATATAAATTGTCCATAAACCAAATAAGTTATGAAATATAACCTAAATTCTTGAATCATCCTTTCGAACCTTGTAACTTGTGTTAGATTGATTTAATTATTCTTTTACTAAGATTACTATCATAATCCTTTTGTTAATTATTTTTCCAAGACCTCTTAATTCCTTAACTTCCTTTAAACCATCTTAAACCATCAGAATAATAGCTTTTGCATATACTTAAATTTAATCTATCAAAACTTCCCTCACCTTAGTCTAGGATGTTAGTTTATGTTGGCCTTGATTTTCTTCACTCCCTCCACGTAGCTTTCTCCAAATATGGCTTGTTGGAATGTTGTTTGTAGTGGAGTTTGAAAAGGAATTGAAAAGAGAATTTTGTGAAAGCAAGAGGTCTTGCACGGCTTTATTTAAAAAGGGTAGGAATGTTTGCTTGTTAAGTGTTTTGGAAAATGACAAGGCTTGGCTCTTAATTTAGGAAAGCATCCGTAGCCTTTCCCAAAAGCCACCAGCCCCCCCTTATAAATCCATTGTCTATGTCACTCAAATAATGCAAACTTATCCCTTAAGGCTCTCATTAATTGCTCACCAATTGATTCCTTCCAACTAAGCTAAGGAAGTACTCAACATTTATTCCTTTGTCTCCCAATTTTGCTCACGTTTCCTTTGGCTCCAAAGGGGAAGATTCATCCGTGCTTTGCCTTACTTCTTCACATCTTTGTATAATTCTTAAGTCAATTGGAGAACCAATAGAAGCTTAGGAGGACTTTTCAACCACTTTGATCAACCAATCACAACCAAATGAATTTTTTCACTTGTTTTTCCTTTAGGCTCACGGTTTGGTGTTTCTAAGGCCAAGCTTCTATTTTTTCTTCCTCCCAACCGTGCCTATCCTTTCCTTAATTGAGATTCCCTTCCATTAATACTTATTCCCCTTGTCCCCACCTTTATTGACTAAGTCTTCATGGCGTAACTCCTTATTGGATGCATACTTGACTTAACTTTCTCCATTTGCCTTATAATTCTTCATGTGGTCCCCTCCTTCATAAATTATTAATCCTAGCTTGCCATTTCCTCTATCTAACCGTGGCTTGATGGCATTTATTCACAATCAGTTTTTACTTTTTGCCTTATGCTTAATTGTTCTTGAATTCTAGCAATTTCCTTATTATTGACTTTTCTCTAAAACTCGTACTAATAAAATACTCATCCTGAATTGGTTCACCGTTGGATCTTCATATAATTTTAAAGGGATCATGGAAATAATGCTCAGAAATGGCTACATGCTCCAATGAGTCAAGAGAAAGTTTAATACACTTTTTGTATCTTACAAGATTCCAAGCATTTATTACTCCTTTATATGAACCAATTATATGAAACTTAGACTTTTCAAACCTTCAAGTGGTCATGTTTGACTTTTCTAAGACTTTTATAAAACATTTTCTCCTTGATTTTTAGTTTGCACGGCCAACCCTCATCTTTAAAGCCAATTTACACAATTTTTTCGTTTATGACATGTAACATTTATTCCTATTTTCCTATTGATCCAATTTGCTTCTAATTATGAAAATTATCAAACTAACTCCTTTAGAACACTTGTCCCTTCCATAATTAAGAGAAAATTCTCTAAAGCCAGTTCATACTTGTCTAATAATTTTCTGATACCTAGAGTAGTCTAGATTAAGCTCTTTTCATTCTATCTTTCAACATTTCTAAAAATTATTGTTTAGGGTTTTCTGACCCCAATCATGTTAATAATGTGTTGGTTAAAGGTATTCTATCCCATACTCAGGTTCCCACAATTTTCCAAAGTCATCTTGATCAGTTTTGGCCCAGGGGCATTTTGGTAATTTTGCCTCTCACTCTAGGGGTAAAATCGTCATTTCAAAAAATGTTCGGGGAAACTCTATAATTGTTACCCTAAGGGTATTTTGATCATTTTTCAAGCATCCCAGAGTGTTTATAAAATTTTCTCCTTCATCTATCTTACTAAAATGCCTAGGGACAATTTGGTCATTTTCAAACTGTCCAAGGGTATTTTTGTCATTTCCCTTAAATCCTTCAGTACTGTCTCTAGTTATCATTTTACTCTCATATTTGACTGTGATTCCAAAATTTTGGGGTGTTACACTGCGGGAAATGGAAAAATCTTAGTCGGACTTGGATTGTCACGTGAGTTTTCCAACTTCCTACCATGTTTATTAGGATCGCTACTACAAACAGCGCTTTCTACGTCGATTATTTGACTCATTCTACGTCGGTTCAAGAACCACCGTTGTAGCCAACATCGTTGAAAGGTAAGACATTCTACGACAGTTATTAAACCGTCTTAGAATGTCACATTCTAAGACGGTTATAGGCTACAACCATCTTAGAATTGGACATTCTAAAACGGTTTTCCAAGTAACCGTCTTAGAATGTATTTTTTTAAATAAAAAAAATTTATGATTCTAAGACGATTCTTTTAGAAAAAACCGTCTTAGAAGTCTACTTTCTAAGACGGTTTTTAAGATAACTGTTTTAAAATGTATTTTTTAAATAAAAAAAATATTCTAAGACGATTTTTTTGCAAAAATCATTTTAGAAGTCTACTTTCTAAGACGGTTTTCTAAAGAACTGTCTTAGAATATTTTTTTTTTAAAATTAAAAATTTTCAACACGTCAATTATTACATTTATACACAATTGAGTACACAACTATAGAAGACAATCTTCTTCCATAAATTATGATAAAATTGTCAAACAATTAATAAATAATAATTGAAATGATATTAATTATATTCTAAGATGTTAGAAATTCTATATATCAACAATTTCTCCATTTGAGTCTTCACACCAAACCATACCATATTAAATTAATTACTAAGAAAAAACACACACGAAAACATACCATATTAAATTAATTAGTAAGAAAAAACACACAGAAAAAGGCATAACTCCATTCCTAAAGAATCACAATATTAACTATCTAGGAGAATTAAGATGATTTCCATATAGTTAGATGATTTCCATATAGTCATGCAATTCAAAAGCCAAGACTTCACTTTGTAGGAGAGCAAAACAAGCAATTCCCAAATGACAATGTACTAAAGAAAAGAAACACGGAAGAATTGAAAAATAATAATGCCTCTTCTAAAGTTAGGAAATACTGGAAAAAAGTAATCACCTTCACACCTGCTAGAGATGATCCACGCAACTCATTCCTAGCATCCATATTCTGCTTTAATCATAGAAGCAAAAGAATAAGAGATAAAAAAAACTATCAAATAATGTTCCCAACTCCAAATGACACAATTTCGAAATTTTTCAACTTATTATCCTTTTGTATACTCAAACTAAAATTTAGTCTATGAAAGAATAGTTATAATTATAGAGGCAAACAACAATGATGTTATTATGAGTAAATAAAATATTATTTAGGAGAATTATTTCAACTTCTTATATATTTTCCATGGTAGTGGAAGTGGTAGTAGTAAAATAGGATAATTTTATTTTATTATTTAAAAATGATACATGCATTTCAGCTAAAGATATAAAATAAAACAATATATACAGCAATTAAATAAAATAAATATACTTTTCAAAATATTCTAACATATCAAGTAAAAATTATCCTATACTGGATAACATTAAATGAGTGAATCAATAATTGATATATTTAATAAAAATATTGAGATAGAATATCATAATGCCAAGTTTTTATTTATATCCCAAATTTATCATAAAGCCCTAAATATTTAATAAAAATATAATTATAAAAAAATCCTATAATAATATATAGCATTATATAAACTTATTATTAAGCAAATATCATACCTAAAGCTCACTTTCCAAATCAGGCCACGATTTTACTCTCATGCATTACCATGTCGTTTTCCTAGCTAGCTCCCCTAGGTGTGTAATTTGTAATATCATCTGCAATGAATCATAATAAATATTGAAAAGTAAAGAATATATTTGTGAAATTTCTGATAGGAGAAACAATCATGTTGTCTACACAGTAGCAAAAATCACTACTACAACACACATTCAAAGTCGATTGTAGAGAAATCGTTTTAGATTAACATGTGGTAACAATTTAATAAATAAATTATTATTTTCAATGACGACTATAACACAATCGTCTTAAAATGATTAAAAAGACATTATTTTTAATTTAAAACCAGTATTGAGGCATTTTAAGAGGGTTCCTAAAAACCATCTTCGAATTAAAAGGTTATTAAATTCCTAAAATTTGTAAACTTTGCTTTCCAAATGAGTCCAAAGTGGAAACCCTCTCTCTCTCAGCCTCACTTCCTCCAAACCCTCACCCACCTCCACTCCGACCACACCCACAGCCAGGGGCGGACCCACGTGTGGGCATAAAAACCTCGACATCACCGAACCCCCTCCCTCCTCCGCCGACTCCTCCTCGGAATTTCACGTTCCGTTCCCGCACTAGCTCCTGAAGCGACGCGTGGGGCCAAAGTCGATCCACACAATGACGACATAGGTGCGGCGGCAACCCCCAAAGGTGAAGGCTTTTCTCGCCGTCGTTTCCGGCATGGCGGATCTCGTCCTAATCCCCTTCATCGTTCACGATCACGACAACCTTTTCGTCGCCGCTGAGGCTGTTCACTCTCTTGGAATTTCTGTTCTCATCTACAAACTCATCAAAGAAAAAACTTATGCCAGTCCGCTCTTCTTTTCATTTTCTTTTCTTTCTTTCTTTCTATTAGCTATAATTATTTCTTATCATGTCTGCAATTTCCTTATAATTTTTTTGTCTTGTGATGAGGATGGTACCGTATTTGACGCCTTTTATCACTACTATTTGTGATGTACAGGATTATAACTCAAATCCCAGGAATTGACAGCTATATTTTTAGCTGTTAGGTTGTAGTGCAGTTTTGTCATGGAATATGATATACACACCTTGCTTGATTTGGCTACTTTGCAACCACACTGTGCGTTATACACATGATTCGTTTTAAATTGTAGTTATATGGAGGATAAAGACGACTTTGCTATATACTACGTGGTAAGCTCCTTGTCTAATTCTTTTCATTTTACTCAACTTCAAAGGTTTAATATACTTGTGCATTTATCTGCTCTTTTTTTAAGGAGAAATGTGTTATTATTTGAAAGCAGATATTTTAAAAATGTACATGTCAAATAGCTTCTTATTGCACCCTGTCATAGTTTATTTTCCTAGATCAAATGTCTTCTATAACTTTTTGTTGAATCCCATATCCCAATCCCATTAGTGGGTTTGAGCTAGGTCATTGTTGCCTTCCTACCATGTGTTAACAAAGTAGGCATTGAAGGCAAGCCTGCTCCTAACACAATGATTTGGGACTTTAGAGGCTGTCACCCTGTGGGCAGCTTGAAGGAGCTCAAGTTCAATGTCTTGTGAAAGAATTGCAATTATAGTTGTACAACTAAGTTCCAGTTTAGTTGTCACACAGGAACTTTAATATAATTCTGACTTTTCTAAAAGAAAATGGGTAGCCTCACAAAAGGTGTATGGTAATGTGTTGTATAAGTTGTTACAAGATATTAAACATTCATGTGCGTTCATGTTACAAGAAACAATGCTGCTTGTGCTCTTTTCTCTCGTCTGTAATATTGATGTAATTCATTTATTATTAATCAATTCAATTGAAAGAAATAGCATACTTCCACTGTTGGTTTCTTCAGCCCCCTTCCCTATCATTCTCACCCTTTTTATAAATAAGATTCCATTAAAAATTGCCAAAAGGTTATTGGTGTGGAAAGCCCCCTTCAGCCCCATTCCCTATCATTCACAAACATAATTAATTCAATTTATATATCATATATGCTCATTTGAATTTATTAATAGTACACGATAAATAGAAATTCAATTTTTTATTTTTTATGAGTAATATTATGTATTCAACAAATTTTATGAGTATTATATTTTATTTTTTTCACTATCTCTGCCACTGCCAGTCTGTGATTGTTTTAGGTGGTATGCTTTTTTTGGGATGTATGATGTGGCTGTCAAGCATATGATGGAAATGTTGGTATGTTTCATGAAAATATTTACAGTTTAGGAACAGTTAAGCATTTCACTAGTTAAAGCTGTTAAAACTGCTCCCTTACCTTAGCTCTAAAACTGCTCCAATAACTTGAATTATTATTTGAAATGATTGTTGAAGTAGATGCATTCCATCAATTTAATCTGAGCATTCTTACACTTTTTCCTCCAAGACAGTTATGAATGTGGCTGCAATCACTGCCACCTAGATGTGGAGGAATAAAAGGAGAGAGGAAGAGCATAAATTAATATTTAATTGTTTTTTTGGTAATGAACAGGACCATGATCATGCTAGTTTAAGTTCAAAATCCTCAGGTAAGAGTGAAAAATTGAAAGCCACTCGGAAGTTGTCATCAAAGTCACTTGAAGGCTCATTGACTCAACATGAAGATATCAAAAGCCCTGAACATGTCATGAGTTAAAATTCTCCTAGCCCTGCTTCATGTATCAAAAAATCCAATACCATGTCCAATGGCCCTGCATCTTCCTTAAAACTATTTTGGAAATTTATATGGCTACTAGGATAGACAAATATGCAGTAAGCACAGAAACATAAGTTTGATGCATCCACACTTGTGTAAAACTATAATTGATTTTAATAATTGTAGATGTTTCATTTTGAATCAAACTGTAAGTTTTCAATCATTTTGAAGTTTAGTTTTCAACTTATATTTTATGAAAGCACAAGGGACACAGGTATGAAGGTTCGATTTTTTTTTATCCTGCCTTTTGTCTTTTGACAATGAAATATTTTTCTTTTAAAACTGGGTAATCCCGGGCATGTGCATGGAAGGATTGTAATCATGTGGCCAGTGGTGAAGCCATGTTAAAGCCTGGTGGTATACTCCTTAATTTTTGTGTCGCATAGGGCAAATTCAAAGCTGTTCATTGTCTCCCCCACCCCGTTGTCTTCTTGATATGATGAAACATCATGTTTTTTTTTTCTGTAACCAAAAACATTTTCTTATTCATATAGAACTGGTCTCTATAGTCCATTTACACTAAAATCACTTCACACAAAAATCATGCCATTTTATTTACTTAACATGTTATGATAAACTTATAATGAAGAACATATTTAACTTGTGGAATTGTCATGCATGTTTATATAGATTGAACTCATCGCACCAACAGAAATTGCAAGACAATGCCCACTAAGATCCTTAACCTCATCGCACAAATTTCATTCCTCACAATAATTAAGAGTTCTCACCTGATACACTTCACATACGCATTTGCTGCTGACCGCGAAGTTGGTAGGAAACCTGATTTATGTGTTTGGATTTTCAAACAGGAAATTGACCTGAGTTCTTTTGTTTTTATTGAGTAATCTGATTTTCTTTTCCTTTCACTTGTGGTTCTGAAAAAATTCTGCGTTTCTTTGTCTTATAATTAAACATATGTATTTACTTGTGCACAATAGGTGGGTGACAGCTCAGAGCATATTTTGTCATATGTACAATCAAGTGTCCTACATGTCTCTGGATGAGATCTCTCCCTTGACATTTAGCATTGGAAACACCATGAAACGTGTATTTGTTATAGTTTCTTCAATCATTATATTCCACACACCAGTTCAGCCTATTAATGCTCTAGGAGATGCTATTGCCATCTTTGGAACCTTCTTGTATTCACAGGTATTATCTAGATGAGAATGTTCTTTAGTGATATTTCATTTGTTGAGTACTATGCTTTTTGGCCATATCATGCACTAAAATGAAACATAGACATGCTCACAATCTTACCTCTTATTGGTTGGAGCCTTGGAGGATCCTTTTCAAAGGTTGTATTTGTATTGGGGTGGTTTTGGAGGCTAACTTCAGGGGTGACACAGATTGTGTTGTGAGATTTTGGGTGATTAGGTAGACTAATTTCAAGGTGGAGGAACCTACATTGTCTACTACTAGTGTGCAAACTGTATTAGGATTCTACTTCATAAGATGTTTGATGGAACAATTTGATTTTGTTTAGAATACAAGAAGGCAAAATTTGAGATTTCTAGTCATAGGTTAGAGTTGAGTGTCAATTTGCTTTAGTGTGTCTATCCTAACTGCTATTGGTTTGAAACAAACAATGTCGAACTTCTGAAAATTTAATAGCTTAGCTGCCATCATGTTTTAGACTATGCTAGATCCTTACATTGACATAAGAGATCAAGAAAGATTAGAAATAGACCGCATTAACATAGTTGAGCAAATAAACCACATGGACCAATTGGGCACTTGTATCTATATAATGATTATCACTCCTTTGAATAAAAAAATGCTTTTAATAGCTAATATTCTCATCATTCAGTCAACTGAATCTTGCTTCTATCACTGCCATGGCCTCGTTGCTATCGAACTGCAGCACTTTTATAGTGCTTCGAAAACAACACTAAGTATATAGATGGTTCCAATTCTCGTAGATCACCATATCTGCCAAAACTGAATGAAAATATTCATCATCACCTCTGTATATATAGAAAGCATGTGGGGGATAAAATCCACATCAATTACCTGATCTTTGCACAGCTCCTGTATTTTCATTCTCATCTTTCACTATGAATAAGCTTTGAAATTCCTTGAAGCTTTGAAATTGTATGGTCGTGGTTGGCGCCAAATTGAAGGTAAACTTTTTGTCCTGATTTATTCATCTGAAACAAATGGTCTTTTAATTTGTCTTCAAGTCAGATGAAAGTCGTATGGGGTAAATAATTGTGGGAATCAGTATCCTATGAGCATGTATGGAACTTGGAAGTAAAGGCGTGTTTGATGGATAATGTGCAATTAAAGGCTTTTTGTTTGTTTGTTTCGTTTTAGTTATATTAGGCTTTCCAAATTTGCCCTATGAGCATCACTTTGATGGACAGAGTAGCGTCAATTTGAAATTTACAGGGGAAAGTGAAACATTTAAAAACTAGACGAAGCAAAACTGTAAAATAGTGTATTAGCAATGTCTTTCATTTTTCTGGGGTTGGTGAAGCCGTCAAGTAGCAGCCTTGGCCTCAGCTTGTTTATAGAATATGCTGCTAAGGTTCAACTTGTGTCTTGATGGGTGAAAATTTGAGCTTAATCTCAGACTCTCAGTCAATTTCACTAGCTTGGTTACTATACTTGTATACCTACTCTATATTTAGGTTTGCCGATTCTAATGTAAAGTTCAGGATTAGATATTTTCAATTAGAATCACTGCAAAGGCACAACTTTCATGACTTCTGAAGTTCTTAGCTTGGAAATTAACCACATATTGTAATCAGTAAAAGCTGTAATAGCTGGATCAAACAAGAAGCTTGATTCAAACTACAGATAATCCAATATATCTTTGCATTACTTTGAAAGGTCATCTATTTCAATTATAGTAGAAGTATTTCTGTTTGATGCCATAAGCATTTCTTAGATCAATAACAGTTAAGAATTTCCTCTGAAATAGGCATTGTATGCTCTAGAAGAACAGGATTTGTTATATTCTGGAACTTTGTCAAGTGGGATCAAAAAAGGACTCATAGCCTGACTTAGTTAAGTTGCAGCCACCAACCATTGGAGAAGAGATGGAGTTAGCTTCATCCATCTTGGTATAGTCAACAGGTCTCTTATATCATTGGACTGAGTTACAATGGGAGCACCATTAGGCTGAGGTCTTACTTCAATACCCAAGTAAACAGTCATCCTACACCCTATTGTGTGTGTGCCTTCTAACTATTTCCTCAACATGTGGAGTGGATGATGTGAACTAGGACACTAAAATTGGCACCTCCTCTTTGTGTTCGCCTTTCTTAACAAAGACGGCTGTTGGATAAACTTGTCTTAGAAAGCCATCATTCTAAGATGGTTATCTGTACAATCGTCTTAGAAAGCTACCATTAAGATGGTTCACACGTATAACCGTCTTAGGTTTGATGATTTTTTTTTTTTTTTTTACATCTTAGATGGTTCATCGTTACAACCGACTTAGAATCACAAATACCAAGACAGTCACATAACCGACTTCGAAAATTAAACTTTCAAAGATGTTTGCAACAAAGACATGTATGAACCGTCTTTGAATGCCCTTTAGAACTGACTTAGAAGGGCTTTCTTGTAGTAGTGAATGTACCTTGAACTAGTATAAATTAAATTAGTGATGATCCAACATGCAAGAAACGGTTGCATGCGTGGGTTTGGTTTGGCAGGAATTAAAGACAGTGATGCAAAAAGCATGGAAAATGATATAAGGTAAAGCATGCATGGCAAACAGAGAAAATAATATCTTTTGTGTAGTTCTATGAAAACGAGGAAATGAAATGTTCTTAAGTTACTCAACCATAAATAACAATAACTATTTAGGTGGAAAAATCGTCTATCATTTTTTCTACCCTATGGTAAAAAGCTTCACATCAATATCACAATCAATATCAGCCTTATAAAGTCAACACAACAAACAATCTTAATTATTTTTCTTAATCTTTTCATACAAACTGCAAGTCAGTTATTTATGTAACTCTTAACCTAATATGTATTGTTAAGGTGAGTTTGGGAAAGCATATGTCATATGATCTTGTTGTATAAGTTCATGCTAAGGTTTCCTTATTGCCTCCTATGTTAATATGTGAGGCACTAACTTCAAAGTCGAGAAGGGTCCAAAAGATATAATATGCATTCCATGCTTGCATCTCCGCATTGTTCTACTTTATCACTTGAATAATGTTGGGCCCATTCTAAATGTAGAGGTTTCCAACTGAACGGAACATCGACTTCTCTGATGCGGTCAGCAAGAGGGTTGCGCTGTGCGTTATGCTTCTCCGATTAGTAGCCTTGAGCTAGACTACGAATACCTAGAGGGTCAACAATTTGTCGAGGCTGCGGGGGTTGTTGAGGATGCAATTCGCCTTGCGTTTGTTCGTCTCTGGTGGTGGGAGTACGTTCGTCCTCCCAAGGATGTCTCGCTCGGGCTTCCTGGTGATCACGATCAGCTTTCAACTGTTGGATCACTTTTGGTATTTGGGTTCCATCTCCGCTATGCGATTTTGGAGTTGCAGCATGGTGTCAACATTCATCATGGTAGTTTGTGGGGGGTTAGATGCATCGATAGAGGTGTTGAGTCTAACGCTGGAGCGTGTACTGACCATGGACATGTGCCGATGATTTTCTAGGGTGCAAGGCCGTAGGGTAAGTTTTACTTGGACCCCACAGTGGGCACCAAATGTTCTTATCAAAATCTGGAATTCCACGTATGAGCTAGATGTGGCCTTAGTGGACTCCAAATCTTGTAACGCTGGGAAGTGAGTAGGCTTTGCTTAGAGGAGGGACCTGCAAAATAAAGGAAAAACACTCTGACGCTCAAGTAAGTACATCAATTGTTAAAGAATTACCGAGTGTGATAACCCAGTATAAGATATATAGAAATAATAACCTGAGTAATGCATTCAAGTATATTTGAGAGTAGTGTATTCAGTGTGAATACCAAACGACTATGAGATGGCTAGAGAGAACCTGGATGGTTGTATTTATAGCATGAAATATGGACCTTGGACCGTTGCTTATTGATAATCTGTTGATAAGATTATAACAGATAGTAGCAGGTAGTTATCTAATTTCAAATAGGAGATAATGTGTACCTTATTGATATATTGTTACTTATAGATAAGTAACAACTAATAGATAACTTGTTGAGATGATAAGGTGGTTACACCTATTTGAATATCCTAGCATAATAGATATGCTGTTAATGAGGAGATAATATTGCTGGTGTCTATGCTCCATAGAAGGTCGACGTCCGTGCTTCTGTAGTGATGTTGGCAAGGAACTCGAACATGCGTGTCTGGGTTGACACTTGGAGACTGAATAAGCACCTATTAATGTGGCAGTGCTGACGTAGAGGGTGTCCATGTGTACAATGACCTTTATGAGATGGTCATGTGTCATTTTACTATTTTGGATTCTACAAGTATGCATTCCTTGCTTGTTTTTCTACATTGTTCTGCTTTATCACTTGAATAATGTTGGGCCCATTCTGCTATTCCATTTACTCTGCAAAATGTTGTTTCTTCTTCTAACACCAATGACTCTATATGCACCTTTTTTTGGGTCTTCCTAACTCCTAAAATTACTAACCTTATGTGAAAATTCAGTAAACTAACCTTATGTGAAAGTTCATTTACATTCTATGGCTCACAATGTGAAAACTCATTTACATTCTAGCATGATTTCTTTGATAATCTATTTAATTGCAACAATTTCCAAACAAAAAATATTCTGGTTCAACAAATAAGAACATAATTTCAAATGAATAAGAACTCTTTGGAAACAAACCAAATATGAAGAAATCCAAGCTTTTATTGGGCATAAATTCATAAACAAGCAATTTTTCTCTTTATTTCTATTTCTTAGAGCATTTCATTGTTGAGACACTAACTAAATGAAAATGAGAAATTATAGTAATAATCCAAGCATTTAACTCACTGTGTTTGCAAAGTTGTCAAGTTTTTAAGTTGGATTACCTCAACTGAAGTTGTGTTGCTTAACAGAAGAGATAGTGATAGTAGCCGCTTAATACTTAGAAGCAAAGCAGAAACTATTTGTAGTTATGAGCCCAACACAATTGAACTAATTTCTAAAAATAATCCAATTCAAACACGCTATATAACCATCAATCTTATTTGCCTCCTGCATTAATCAGTGATGACAAAATAATGTACATATTTTGGACCCTCAATGCATAAGTTGATTTTAACGTGAGAGAAACTCAATACATTTCTACACGATCTCTCTTGTAGAGAAACTCAGTTTCATGCTAGGGCTGTGCAAAGAAATCTATATCCATAAAATTATCCATATCCAATCCAATCTAATCCATTTTAAATTCATTTAAATGGATTAATTTCATATCAAAATCTAGTTTTTTTGGATTTTAAATCTAATCCAATTAATTGGATATTTGTTTGAATTTTTAAATCCAATACAATTTTTTTTGACAATGATGACTAGATTTTTTTTGCCAACTTTGTAAGGAGTCATTTTTTGGTCGATGTCGTCTAGAGTTTTTTTGGTCGACATCAACTAATGTTGATTTTAAGCCGTCATCGGTTTAGCCTATTTTTTGGTTAATGTTGGTAAGATTCTTTAGCCAACATTCATTGAGACTATTTTTTAGCCGACATCAGTCGAGACTATTTTTTGATCGATGTCAGCTACGTTCTTTTGCCGATGTCTATCAAGATTATTTTTTATCGACATCAAGTAGGTTTTTCGCTCAACGTTGGCTGGGGTTTTTTTTGGTCAACGTCAAATGAGACTATTTTTTGACCGACATCGACTGAAAAACATCATTGATCGACATCGGTTGAAAAACATCATCGGTCGACATCGGCCAAAAAAAACCTAGTTGATGTCGGCCAAAATATTCCTCCAATTGACGCCGATCAAAAAAATCCTAGTTGATGTCAATAAAAAAATCTCTACCTAACGTTAGCCAAACGGAATAGTCAATAGTTTTAACCAGCGTCAACAAAAAAATCTAGCTAACGTCGACCAAAAAATAGTCCTGACGAATGTTAGCAAAAAAATATCAACAACCAACATTGGTAAAAAAAAAAAAAAAAAACTTATCGATGTTAGCCACAAAGATCATAACTACTGTCGGCCAAAAATTAGTCACGGTCGATGTTGATCGAAAAATCCCTAATCAATGTCGGCCAAAAAATGCACCGACTAAAAACCCTAGCCGACCTCAACCAAAAAGTAACTTTACCTAAGATCGACCAAAAACATCATTGACCAATGTCAACTAAAAATGCACTAACTAATGTCAGCAAAAAAATAGTTCTGATTGATGTTGGTCTAAAAATATCTGGACTGATATCTGTCGAAATTGCACTAGTTAAGGTAGGCCAAAAGTACACAAATATCGATCGAAAATAGTCTTGACCAAGATTGGTTGAAAATAGCTCTTAAATGGACAGATATTAAGTTTTCACTTTTTAGCATTCAATAACTATAATTTGAAAAAAAAAATTCTTATAACATTTAAGTGGACATAAATTGGATATATCCAAATCCATATCCGTTTAAATGGATTGGATCTTGAATCTAAATTGTTTATAAAAAAAACATGGATATAGATTTAAAATTCAATCCATTTAAATAGATATTGATTGAATATGGATTGGATTCTTAAAAATCCAATCCAATCCATGCCCACCCCTAATTACTTCATATGTTCAAAAAACATTTGATAGCCAAGCCAAAACAAAGTCTAATATTGAATACTGTGGTAAATTTTGTCGCATAACATTCACTTTTTTTTTTCTCTTCACACTTATTTCTTTTATCATCAAGGTCAAAAATTAAGTGGAGCTTACCTTGCCTTGTAGTCATGTCAAGCAATAATCGAAAGCATACCTCATCAGATCCGTGTTTATAGTAAACTAGTGAGCTTAGATTGAGCCAATCACGTACCAAGAAAATAGGCATACTTTCTTCTTGAACATTGAGCCTAAGCTATAATGAATTTTTCATTGGGTTGAGTCAGAGCTTGAGCACCTAGGATTTCACTCCTACAAAGTGAGAGGTACACTTTAAAAGAAAAAGGACATACATACAAACTTGCAATCATTCATTGAAGGAGACACAAAACAAAACCCATTTTTCCTTTTAAAGCTGAAGTTTTTTTTTATTATTAGATATAATAGCTAACAAATCGTCTGAAAAAAAATAATTATATGTATATAAAAAATGAAAGAATTACGAGTAAATTACACCCGCACCCCCTGTGTTTCGCTTATATTTCATCTAATACCCCTTCTTTTTTTCACATTACTTTTACCCCCTTCTATTAACACCATTAACTAATGTCAATTGAAATATGTGAACAGACGAAATTGTCCTTATATTTTAATTATAAAATCAAAATTATCCCTTCTCAATTAGTTTCAGAATTTAGGATTCATATTTCATTTCTCTTCACATGCGAACATTATTCATCTTCCTCTTGTTGACAAGTTCTTCTTCTGCGTCCACGGAGGGTGAGTTCCTCTTCCCCTTTCGCAAGTTCTCCATTGTTCTCCTTCCATTTCGTGAGTTATCTACTGTTCCTCTTCCAATTCGCAAGTTCTCCATTGTTCCTCTTCCAGGCAGACTTGTAAGTGACCACTAAACCTTGTATATAGGTTACTTTTTAAGAATATTTGTTTAATTTTCATTGTTTATTGTTGTTTATTTTTGAACAGGATTTCATTGAGGGACCAATTTGAGACCACTTATGATATTTAAAATCATTTGTTTATTATTGTTGATTAAAACAGTGTTGATATTTGAGACCACATGAAACACAATGGATAAACTGAAAATCATTTTTTATTATTGTTGATTTTAGGCCTATATGTCTTTCTTATTTTTTTTTCTTTTTTCTTTTGATCATATCATATCTGGTTTTACTTTACTGTTGGCTCTAACCTTTATTTTTTGCTTTTTGGGTATATACAATAACTGCAATGAGAAAGAATTAATTAAAGATTAAAATTATTGAATTACTCAATCTTTTTAGTTTAACATTATGATGTGTTATGATGTATTTGTAACTCTTGACCGAGATATTATATCAAACACCTTGTCATAAAGAAATATTTCAAAGAAAGGAGTTAAAAACACAAATGCAGAAACAAAACACTAAAATTTGAAGCGAATAAACATATTCAATCAAAGAAAAAAATTGAACTAAAAAATTGAAGAACAGGAAGAAGAAGGAAGGGTGTTAACACTGCGTACCAACAAGGTATGTTCACGTCCAATTACATAAAAAACCAAAAGAAGCGAGAGTTTTAAAATATCTTGTTGAGAGGAAGAAGATGAGGGTATTTTAGACATAAAATTTCATTAAAAGTCATGTGACCAGCATGTGCCTAATTTCTGTCAAATTATTAAACGGTGTTTAGAAGGGAGGGGGTCTGAGTGTAATGTGAGTTAAACAATTAAGGGGTTTTTTGTAAGGTTCAAAAAGGAAGGGGTATCAGGTGAAATTTGAGCAAAACACAGGGGGTGCGAATGTAATGTACTCAAGAGTTAAATGACTTTGGAAAATAATTAAGAAAAATGAAATTGAGAATTGACTAGAAAAGTTGCATTTACTCATACCTATATGTTTTTCCCACAATGAAATGGGTGGTAAAAGTGTCATAAACTTTGCAGATCATAAAATTGGAAATTAAAAATTGATTGTACCGCAAATTTAAAGGTCAATGAAAATCATAACCGCTTATAAACTTAGTTTTCATTTCTCTCCTCCTTGTTTTTCTATTATGAGAAAAACTACAAGCAATGAAGGTAAATATGAGACAAGCGTATGGTGAATAATGTATATAATCACAATATTTAATTGGCTTTATGTGAACTGTAAATGGTAAATATATTATCTGAATAATAAAGAAGGTAATTAAATATACCTACGTTTCATAGCATTACAAGCAATAAGTCCATCCTTACAAGAATAAAGTCATAGCCCATTGTTGACTTTCCATAACAGTCCTATTATGTTAATGTGAGAATGAAAAACAAAGTATAATAGTTTTCTTCTCAATATAATTAGATCACTTGAGGACATTATATATGAGATGTCATGTATCGAATTGATAAATAAGAATCAAACAAAGATCCCTGTTTCACAATTATGTAACCCTTACAATCAGGATGCTTAAAGACACACATATTTGACAATCTAGCTATAAGTAGAACTAATGTTTCATATGCAACTAAGGACCAGGAAACCAAAATCAGCTCGGGATGTAGTCTTGTTTGTTAGATAAAGGGGTAGTTGGAAGAAGGAGCTGTAAGCAATCAAGATAAGGCTGATGTATTTGACTTGGTGTTTTAGCTTTTTACATGTCCAATCATTTTGATGGCATTTGTAATTGTTCAAGTGGTTAGTCTAGTGATCCTTGCATTACATAAATCATACACATGCATTCAATTGAAGAATAAAAGTTTAAAATGCTTGCATTAACAAAGAAAACCTCCTGGCTTAATGTTTTAGAAAAATCACTTTATGCACTGCTTTAATCGATTATCATTGGTATGTAATCGATTACATGTTTGTGTTTATGTCTGGAAAAGTCATGATTGAACACTATAATCGATTACCTCTATTCCGTAACCGATTACCTCGCGTTATTAAAACATGTCTATCTGTGTTAATCGATTACAGATAATCGTAATCGATTAATCGATTAAATGATGTATTAATCGATTACATTTACGATTTAATCGATTACATTCTGTTAAAACTGTTTTTCTATAAAAAGCTTATGGGTCTATGGTTTTAATAAGATTCTATGAATTCATTTCTGCAAAATACCCAATACTCCTAAAGCTCTAGAGATTGAGAAAAAGTTGGTTATGAGTGAATAACATTCTACACCAAAATTTGAGATTCACTATTCATTGATGATGAAGTTTTCAGCAAAGTTTTAACAAGAGTCTTCAAGAAAGTTGTTCTCTTCAACTCATTCATTCAAACTCTGTTTGATTTCTTTAATTCATCTCATTCATATGCTAAGGATCATGAGGTGATATCTTTCTTGAACTCTAGACTGTGATAGCTTTTGTTTGTTTAAAAGTTTGTGTGTTTTCCTAAAAGCAAATGGTTTCTTTAAAGCTATTTCTGGAGAAGGGTTCTCTAGAGGAAGTCACCAAATTCTGAGGAGTCGGTATCAATTTATGTTAATTGCTCCAGAGTAGTGTTCTCTGGTTCTTGATCTTAAGAAATCTATAGGGTTTAGATTTTGATTCTTTGTCTGGGTTTGACAAGGGAGATCTGTTGTAATAGCTTGTAAAGAATTATATTTGTTTTAGTGAAATCTCTAACCAAGAGTTGGTTGGAAGTCATTGGATGTAGCCTCCAAGGTTGTGAGGTGAACCAGTATAGATCGTTGATTTCTTTATTCTAATTCTGTACATTTTTCATTATTTGTTTTTGGGTAATCAAGAAATTATCAACAAGATATATTTTCTGGCATTACAAAGTTCTGGTTTTAAAAAGATTTTAAGTGATATGATCTAGATTACAAATTCTGCAAATTTTTTAAGTAAATTTTTAATATCTGTTTTAAACCAATTCACCCCCCTCTTGGTTTATTTGAATAGCGTTCATTGTATTTTCATTGTTCACCTAAGTCATAATACCATGCACAAAGTGGATATGTTATTCCATTCCCAGTCAAACTAGTTGAAAATAAGTGATTCGGTTTATACAATGATGGAAACGATTGCTTCAATAGCTAAAACATACGGAACGTAAGCTTCATCTCTAAAAAAAAAAAGTAAAATATATAAAGAATTTAAGCTTCCAATAAATCTTGATATTTACAATGACGTAAGAAATTTGAATCAATACCAAAATACCGATAGTTATATTATCCACAAATACACATCATCATTACTAGCCACAAACACAAGTCACAAGTTCATGAGAAGAATACAACGGAATAGTAACCAACCTTCAAAGCAAGGATTCTGGAATTTGGAT
Organism: Glycine tomentella; assembly: GCA_007407185.1. Taxonomy (NCBI): domain Eukaryota; kingdom Viridiplantae; phylum Streptophyta; class Magnoliopsida; order Fabales; family Fabaceae; genus Glycine; species Glycine tomentella. Next base: position 126,746 of record PYAF01001104.1, on the reverse strand, counting down.
TCATAAAAGCGGGATCTACCATAATAACACTAGTCTACGGAGCCGTTACTCGAACGCATATATACTTATCGAACTCCATCGTCACACGCATGAAAGTGATGAATTGCGGATTTATGCCAATGCTTGGCAACTGCAATCACAAATCACGCAACACGAATCAAATCACTCTTAATTCACAACACACGCTAACTCTACAGTTTAGGAAAAACACAAGAAACATCTAGATCTATGCAAACTGAAAAGCAAGAAAGTAAAGTAGTGTAGTGAATGAACTTCTTGGGGATGAGGAAGACATCGATGACGTGAATGGCAACAGAGACGACATCGGAGCTTTCCTTGGCGACCTCGTAAGCGTCTAGCAGCAGGCTGACCACGCGCTGCACCGTATCCTTGTCGAGTATGGTGGATTTCTATGCAATTTGTGAAGTGTTTTCAGAAATTAAAGGAATAAAGTTAGGGAAACAAAGAGAGAGAGAGAGAGAGAGAGAGAGAGAGAGAGAGAAGTTACAAGATTTATCGAGGTCGTCGAGGAGGAGATCAATGGCTTCGTCCTCGTCGGGGCCTTCGAAGCGAGAGCATCGAGGTACTTCCTTTGAACCTTTTTCCTCCTTGATGCATTCATCTCCCCTCTGTGTTGAGTATGAGAGTTGAACAGAAGAGGGTTAGGTTTGGCGTAGGAAGTTGAAGAGTGAGAGTGAGAGTTAGAAATGAAAGGGCAGAGGAATGTGAGAAACAAGACAGTAGAGGGAGAGTGAGAAATTTAAAGTATACTAAATTCTAAGACGATTTTATAAAAATCATCTTCGAATTTAAAAACTGCACTAACTTCTAAGACGGTTTTGTAAGATGGTTTTTCGGGGATCGTCATTGTAGGTGTGTCATAGAAAACTATTTTTGTAGTAGTAGATATATTGTTTTTAATCATGCACAGGTACTCAGAGAGTAATTATAGTTGATAAACTTATCTCAGTTAATATATATTTTAATTTGTCTGACAAAAGTACTATTGTTAACATTATTAATTAAGTCTAACACATCATACTAATAAATAATTATGTATTAGTATAAATATTATATATATATATATATATATTAGTATAGGTCTACAAAATTTATATTAATTTAATTTTTGTTACATAACGTTTATACAAACAAACACAATATTACTATATAAATAATTGTTAATATATGAACTTTTTAGTGATAATTTCGTTTCAGAAGCTTTTCCTTTTAACTTATATAAGGTATTTTATTTGTTTTTTTATTAGGTTTTTTGTCAAAGAGTAGTAAACTCTTAGGATTAATCCTCTTTGGAATAAGGCTATTAGAATTTGGGTTGTTTACTCGATAGTGTATAATATAGTTGACGTATTGGCAATTTTAAATTTTTATTTTAAAAAAATATTCTAAGACAGTTCTTAGAAAATCTGTCTTAGAAACTCTACTTTCTAAGACAGTTTTTTGGAACACCGTCTTAGAATCTTCAATTTTTTAATTTTCTTTTTAAAAAATTGAGGATTAAGACAATTCTTTTAAAAATTGTCTTAGAACGTCTACTTTCTAAGACATTTGAATCTTTAAGTTTTTTTTTTAATAAAAAAAGACGTTCTAAGATGGTTTCGGAGAGAACCGACGTAAAAATCGAGATTCTAAGAAGGTTTTTAAAATTGTCGTGGAAACTTTTGACTTTCCACGACGACGACTTCAAAGATGATTTTGGAATCATAATGAAATGTGTAAAACAAACGACGTAGAAAACATTTTTCCCCCAAATAGTGTATGACTCGTTTGGCAGTGAGAGTGGCCTAACACTGGGTCGATCCCTTTTTTATTCTTATCAGTGGTTTGAGAGGTCAAGTATCTTGGAGAGATGAAATTGAATTTCTTTATTCTTGTGAGTAAGGGCATTGAGCTTATTACTATCATTTTAGCAAAGTTATGAGATTGTCTCCTACCGAATTCTTTCGATGGAAAATCCTCTAGCATCTAACTCTTCCTAGTAGCTACTCGTCGCTAGCAGCATTAGAGCCTCTAAATATTCCATTTCAAAAAAAAGAAAAAAATTCGAAACAATTAAGATTTTTTGGAGATTGGATTTTTTTTTTTGGAAGTCACCTTTGCAAGTTAATTCCCAAATTAGCACCTTAGGCTGTCCATTAAACCTTTTTTTGAAATAAATGTAAGTCTAGAAGCTAATTTCACAATGCCTCTCAATTTCAAGAACACGATAGTTATTTACTCAATTAAGTTATATATCCATGTTCTGCTTCTCGTTGAATATTATTATTTTAAGAAAAAAAAATACTCCCGTTATGAAAACAAATTGTGGAATACAAAAAAGTCATTCTAGGCATATTTTGGATTCCAGTGCTTTTAGGCATGTCAATGGAAGCTTAATCACCCAATATTACGTACATATAAAAATGACAATAAATCTCATCTAGTTCTTTGAGTGGCAAACAAGCAAAACGAAAGTGCATGTCCAAGTAAGCATATATTCGAGAGAGACAAAAACTCAATCTATTTTATACGTACTATCCAAATAAATGCAATCCGTGGAAATTCCTTTATCCTTTGAACGCATTGCTATTTTGCTAATCTACATGTTACAAAGTGACACCCCACAAAATTAAAGTGAAAACAGAATCAACTTTAGTTCATGTTCAAGCCTCCTCGATCACTTTACTGCAGCCACCCACCTACTTATATATTGCAGCCAACTTCTATTCACTCAGCTCAATTTGTGAGATTCCAACGCAATTCTTTGCTGCCAATACAATGGATTCAAGAGCTTACATCCTTAGAGTCACGATTGCATTTCTTTGCATCTCAATGCTAGCTTCCACTCTTTTCCCTGTGTGTGGTAAAGTATATAAGAAAATACTAATACACATAACTTATTTACTTGTCTAGCTCTAGCTTCATTTTTTGCCAGTTTTTTTAAATATTAGTTATTAATTTGTTAGTTTTTATTAATGAGAGAAATTCTAACTCACGATTTATTTCTTTTTTTTCTAATCATCAAGTCAATCTCATAATTATAATTCCTATTTTTTTGTTCAGTGTTACATTAATTTTTTTAATTTACAGATGCTATAAATCATGGAAGAGCAATAGGGGGTTACAAAATCCATAGAAACTCCTCAATCAAATCCTTGAAGAAACTGAAAATAAAATCTCTAAAACGTTTAAACAAGTACACATCATTTGATTCATTTGATTACTCAGACTTTGATTCATATGGGTACTCAAACTTTGATGATTCATATGGCTCTCCCTCTTCCCTACCCTTACCACCTTTCAATTCACTAACACCACAACCACAACCTACACCATCAAGTTCCATTGCTCCTCCAAATTTGGCACCTCCAAGCATAGGTGGCAACCCCTCTCTCCCAACACTTTCACCAATTTCAAGCCCACCTCATGGTGATATCTTTGGGCCACCAAGCCCAAGAAACATTACTAGTTCGCTGCCACCTCCACCACCACCTCCTTATCCCTCAAGCCCACCAAAGCATTCTCCAAGCCTAAGCCCACCAAAGAGTGTTCCAAGCCTAAGTCCACCACCACTAGTGTACCTCCTACCTGTTGTGTTCCCACCACCCCCTTCACCTTCCACTCACCGTAAAAAGCCGCCACAATATGCACTTTGGTGTGTGGCAAAGCCCACGGTCCCTGACCCAATAATTCAGGAGGCCATCGACTATGCCTGCGGGTCTGGTGCGGATTGCAAGTCAATTCAGCCCAATGGAATGTGCTTTCAGCCCAACACTTTGCTGGCCCATGCTTCCTATGCCTTCAATAGCTACTGGCAGAACACTAAGATTGGTGGAGGCACGTGTGATTTTGGTGGAACTGCCATGCTAGTCACTGTTGATCCAAGTAAGTGCCTATGTCATATTCAGAAATATTATTAGAGTTTAACATGCATGTACGGTAAATATATAAGTTTTTATGCGATTAACTAATTAAAAATTATTTTCTTATAGTTTTTAAGGACCAATTGTTAAATTAATAAATTTATCATTTATATAAGTTTCATTAAACATATGAGCTTCATTCTTTTTTTTTTTGGGTGAATTTTATTTGTAAATTAGTGAGACTCACTTTATTTTTGTGTATTTGAAAAAAGATAATATTAGAGAATGCCACTAGTCTCATGCCATCTTTTACCTTTGGAAAGTGCATCACGTGTCCTCTTTGTGAATCAGTGACCATATATAGAAAAGAAAAAACAAAATTGATTGCGTAATTTTTATTGTTATTAATTTATGGTAAATGTTGTTGTGACAATATGGTTCCATGCAAACTAAATTATTTGTACACAATGTTTTTTTATTCTTCTTTTTCTTAAAATTTTTACTTGGGATCCCGTAACTTCACTTAATTTGTACATTTTCATTAATTAGGCGACTCGAAAGTTTTCGCACTAAAGCATATTATACCTTAATAAGAGATAATTATGTAAAAATGAAAATGATTAATTAACTAATAATTTAATTTGTACATTTTCATTAATTAGGCTACTCGAAAGTTTTCGCACTAAAGCATATTATACCTTAATAAGAGATAATTATGTAAAAATGAAAATGATTAATTAACTAACAATATGTAATTAAGTAGCATTAGGAAAATCTAAATATTTTCATATAAATATAAATTGAGTAGATAAATCTGAGTCTTTGTGGCGTATTTCACATCGCATGCTTGCTTTGCTTTGATGACAAAAACGTGTCACTTGTTTTCAGTACATATTTAACTTTCGGTCGTCGTTTTATGGCTTCAATTTGAACCTGTGGGCTAATTCTAATTACTGTAGAGTGACCCTTTTTCCTTTTCTCTCTCTCAAATCCACGGTTTTGCGCAGGCTATGACAAATGCAACTTCATGTTGACTTAGCTGCCACACCTTGCCATATAGCACATGTTTGGAGACATAATGTTCATTCTTCAAAGATTCTGTCTCATCCCAGCATGGATTTTTGATGTAACAGTAATATTTAATTCCCTGGGCCATAAGTTATTTGAGCTACCTAGGTTGTCTTTTTGCCCTTTCTTCTGGGATTATTATAGCTGTCGTATTTGGAAGTATCTTATCTTTTTTGTAATAATCTCATTATTTTTATCACCATTTCATTATCATGTTCGTTTTGTTAAACTTTGGAAATTACCCATATCTAACGAAAGCAATCCTCTCCAGGTAATCATCTCGCATAACACAATAGGATGCGGATTTTTTTTTTTCTCTTTCTTTATAGTAAATTAAACAAATAAGAATTAAAAAATTAAGCTGTAAAATATTAATTATTTTAGTAAATTTTTCAATTATTATATAAATTAATTTTTGAAAATAAACTTCTTTTTAAGAGAATGAAAATAAACTTTCTTACTAAGTAGACGATTTCAATATGGTTGGTAAACTTATTTGTTAATTGATTTTCTTCTTTAATATTATTTGGTGTGTAGTTATGGATTGGGAGATCTTGGGGGGCTAACATAGTTGAAAGTCCTTAGCTAGTTAGTCGGCTTCCTTGCACCTTTCCATCCATAATTTAAAGAGAGAAAACTAACAATTCTAAGTAATTTGAAGTGATAAAAACAATATACAAATGATTTCTTTTTAAGCATTAAATCATATATATTTGACCAAGCTAATTATGGGTCACTACTAAAAAACAAACTTTTAACATCATCATTTTAACATTGATTTTATAAAAATTAATGTTAAAAATAATGTATGGTATAATTGTAAATAATTTGAGTTCGTTAATATCGATTTTAAAAAAATCGATGTTGTGTGTCAATATTAACATCGGTTTTTTAAAAATCGATGTTAACAATTGATAAAACAATATCGATTTTTATAAAACTTGATGTTGTTTGGTGAAATATTTCTCTCTTTATTTTCCCTCCTTCGTTTTCAATTTCGCAAATGTAGGGTTTCACATTCCAAGGGTTTCGCGTACAGTAAGAGACTAAGAGTTAATAGTCTCTCACCAGAAAAGAGGCTGAGACTAAGAGAGCAATTGCACGTACGCACTTTAACTCTTTCACTGTTTCTTTCGCTCGTGATTGTTGCAACTTAGCAACCTTCTTTGATGGAACAAGTTAGTAAAACGCACTGCACTTTGAAGCTTCCATTCCAGCAGCGGTGGAGTGATGTGCAGGCTTCAAACCTGTTGTATCTGACATCAGAGATGATAATGAGCAAGGCGCAGTGGAATGAAAGGGGGATATTGAATTCGAGAAGTGTGTCTGAGATCACGAGATTGAGCAGGTTCGACAGAGAGTGGGAGCAAGAGCAACAAGGACTAGTGAAGAGGGGGTTGGGTTGGGTTTCAAAGTCACACACTATAATAACCTAGGCTTTTTATAAAAGAAAATAAAAGAAATAAAAATTTAAATTTATAAAATTCTGTCGCAAAAGCCTTAGTGATGGATTTAACGACAGATTAGCGACAGAATTAGCGACGGATTTAGCGATGGAGTCTGGCGCCAGGAGCGCCACAGGTGCTGGAAGTTGGCGCCAGGAGCGCCACAGATGCTAGAAACTGGCGCCAGGAGCGCCAAAGTGGCGCCATGGGCGCCAGATGCATTGGTTTTTGGCGCCATCAGCGCCAGAGTGGCGCCAGGAGCGCGGCATGTCGGTCAGGCCACCTATAAAAGGCCATTTCGCGAATTTTTCAGAGGAAAACCACTGTTCATCTTCCTCCTTCGTCCAGGCAGCCATCTCTGAGCTATAAGAGCTTCCTACCTTCATCCTAAACCATATAAACACCTCCTAATCACTTCTAAACTTGATTAGAACCATTGGAGAGCCAAAAATCCAACCTAGTTTGTGAGAGAAACCCATTCCCCTGAGATTCTGCAGAGATTAAGTTGTGGGAGAGGAAAGAAGACAGCTCAGGGACACAGGAGTTGGGAGAAAGACTTCTCCAGCCTTCCTCGACCCATTTGAGGTAAGAAACATGCGTTTTAACCGTTTAATTCTTGGAATGAGAGACTAGGGGAAATAGTAACCAATTGATGATAGGGCTGGAATTAGGCTTGGATTCTTTAGAAAAGTGTAGTCAAGAGGTTGTTCTGAGAGATATGGAACCTTGAAATTGGAATTGGGATGAAGTTTGAGTTTGGCTCTGGGGAGGAAGAAGTGTGTGTGAATGAGAGGTACTATGGCTTGAATTAACTGAAGTACCTTTACAGAAGATATCCATAAGGCCAAATAAACGATAAAAACATGATAATACTCTTGTTTTGGCTGAGTTGAACCAATGTTGGTTCTTGACTTTGATTAAGCCTGAAATTGAGTTGTACAGAGTTTTAAAGAAACTCTGAGGCCTTAGTTAGACTGAGGCAGACCATTGAAGGTCAAGGCATGGCCTAGTGGAAGCTTGGCTAATATGAACCTTAAGTTAGAAGACATGAACTGATGGAGAAAGGAAGAGCAATTCCTTTCATATAAACGGTTGAAAACCGTTACTGATGCTTTGATTCATGCCTATTGTAGGGCGTGAAGTGCATATTGCTGGTAGAGATCACCACGAGACTAGGAGAGCTGATTCTGAGCTGAGACCAGGTAAGCTCAGTGTTCTTGGGGATTGTTTCCCCTGCTTGTGTTTACTACACCCACATTGGGTGTTTGCTTGATATACTTGCATGTTGATGCTTTATTACTGAAATATGTGTTGAATATTGATGAAATGTCTTGATGGCATGCTGACAACTGAATGCTAGATAAACCCTGAGATGGGGTATATTTGTGTTGGTTACACTGAGATAGTGTATATTGTTTTGATTATGATGATGGTATTGATTACACTAGTAAAGTGTATGCTTGTCTGATTTCTATATGAGATGATTGTGATGTGATTGCATGAAATCTACTGGCCAGTAGACTGAGGAACTATGGACCCTTTGGGAATGTACCCACTCGGTGGATGATCTCCCTTGGGATAATCCATAGGCGTCCATGTAAACCCTGAGTAGACGTACCCACTCGGTGGATGATCCTATTCAGGTATTGGGCGGCAAGTCCTGAGTAGATGTACCCACTCGGTGGATGATCCTATTCAGGCATAGATTGCGTGAGTCCAGAGTAGATGTACCCACTCGGTGGATGATCCTATTCAGGAACTCAGATGGAAGTCCTGAGAGAACGTACCCACTCGGTGGATGATCTCTCTCAGGCACTGTGTATTGTTTGCTTATGCTTGAATTGGAATGGCCATGTGCATACAGATGGTTTATGTGAGCCGTGAAGGCTAATTGTATGATGCCATTGTAGACCAACCGTTCAAGTAAATCCTCAAACTGGGAGAGGATCTGGTCCCCACAGACACAAGTTCCACCAAAATTCGAAAGATGTGTCGGCAAATCTTAAGCAGCTAATATGGGATGACATATTGGTATTTCAAAAATAGTTGTTTGTTTCTTATTTGGTTAAGTCAATTAATTCTACCACAAAAGTTATACACTTAATATGAGTTGTTGTTGGTGTAGGGAAAATTTGACATTTCGGAACCACTTCAAGTGAGGAAGAAGGTGATGTCATCTGTGGCCACCAGATGGAGGCAATTTAAGTCTTCACTGACATGTAAATACATATATGGTGATAAACAGGGTGAAGATAAAGACCTTCCTTGTGTTAAGTATGGGCTGGATCAGGAAACTTGGGAGGCATTTGCAGCAAGCAGGGAAAATCCTAATTGGCAGGTTACAATACTGGTTAACAAAATTGATAGAAGTATTTATCAATTATTAGTCATTTTCATTTACTTAAATGCTTAAGTGGTGTCATTTTTTATGTTATACACAGGGGGTTAGAAAAAAGGCGTAGGAAATTCAGAAGTTCAATGATTGCCCACACGTCCTACCTCGAGGGGGTTATGAGTTGCTCGAAAAAAGACTGATGGAAGAAAAGATCAAGAAAAGACAACTGGATGCCCAAAACACCGAGAACCCTACATTGGTCGATGAGCCACCTTCTCCAATTGCAAGGCATGTTAAGTGGAAGATGGCTCAAACAAAGAAGTATGGAAGAATGACATCTACAGCGAGCTAAGAAATAGCAGATAGAATAGTGAGTTAATATCATATTTTTGTGTTATATCACTAATGTATGGTAAACAAAGTTCTGATTTTTGTGGTTGTCATGTACTTGGTAATGCAGGACTTGTTAGAAGAACAAACAACACATGGGGCTTTGTTCCCGATGGTCAAAATGATATTCTAAACACTGCACTAGGAAAACCAGAGCACCATGGTCGTGTTAGTGTAGCAGAGACTGGTGTCACCATACGCCAATATTTTGGACAGGCATCTCGTGGTTCTGGTAGTTCTTTGCCATCCATTAGTCAAGCTGATTTGACAGACCTGATTCAAAATATGAAAGAAGAATGGAGAAGAAAACAAGAAGTAACCAAAAAAACAATTGAGAAAATCACACAAGAGGTTAAGGACAGAATAAAAGAAGAGTTGAAGGAGGTAATCAAAATGGAGTTGTCCCAAATGGCATCACCACCGTCCCCTTCGGGTGACTTGGATTTTTAGCAAATAGTTGCACGTGTCAGCACAAAAGGGAGTTGTGCTGATCAAGCAGCGAATCCATCAGCTGACGACCATGTCACCAATGTGGTACCTACCATGGGACTACATGTGGTGTGTGATCAATCTACCAAGCTTGTTGCCATGGGAAAAGTTGAGCATAGGGTGTCCACCATACACAACGTGGCTTATGCAGATGATGTCGTCAGAGTTATTGTCAAGAAAATTATTGATGGGGATGTTGAAGTCCCTATCCCGTCATCTGAAATCCAATATATGAGAGATACCCTTGGTACATTTGTTGCGTGGCCCACACATCTTGTTAGGCTTGTGCCTCCCAGGTATTCATGAATCCAGTTTTTCATTTATATTACAAGTAGTTTGAATTAAAAAGTAATTTGTTTTTTATGTTACGTATTCAGTATTTAATCAAGATGATGTGGTTATTTACAATGATAGGATTTAGAGTTGTGTACAAAAAAATCAAATGAAGCGGTTCAAAGGTCAGACACTGATTGTGGAGATGACCCATTGGGTGACCTCATTCAGAACCTATTTGGTTTTTACAAGAAGCCAGTGGAGTTGGTGTGGGATGGAGCTAAATTTGGTCTCCCTAATGTAGTGACATCATTTTTCATCACCTTTTCTGATGTGAACGAAATTGTTTCAGGCGACAAATGTTTGAACATTTCTAACCTACACTTGTGGATGATGTAAGTACATTAAGTTTCACGATGTGCAGTACAAAATACGATTTATACACCATTTAACCTTGGAATGATGTTTTATTTTGAGATGTATTGTGTAAAAATTAGGTTTATGGAAGAACAAACTACAAGCTTAGGGCATGGATCGGTCTATGGATTTCTTGAGCCTCAATCGATACACTATGCAAAGGAAAGAAGTGAAGAGTGCCAAAAATACATCGAAACATGGGTCAAGGAATCACAACAACAACTGTACCTAGGAGCTTACTTCAATTAGTAAGCTAAAGTAATGGTTTGGAAATGTTGCTTATATATGGATGATAATAAGTAACAATTATATTTATTGCATGGCCCATTGACAACTTGTTGTGCTATGTCCTTGGTCTTATGAGGTTGTTTGGTTTTGTTCATTACATAGAAAGCCTAATATTCACATGAAAAGCGCAATTAACAAGTTAGTTGAAGTATTTGATTAAAAAGAAGCATCTATGTAATAGTCTAACCCCCATTCATTCATGTTTTTTTATGCAAATTCAGGGCAATGAAGACATTGAAGCCAATATTCCGTGTTAAAACGTCTAATGTGATAGCAAAATGGATTGAAGTTAAGGTTAGGCATTTAATCATTATGTTGTGGACAGTTATTGTTGTAGGTGTTCATGTTTGATATGGCAAAAATTCACGTATAATATTTGTTGTCTATTTTTAGAGCCATTTTCAAACAGGAGGGGATGTGAATGTGGCTATTACTTCATGCATTGGATGTGGAACATAGTCAGTGGGTATGTCAAGAGTGAATGGAACAAGGTATATTACATTTTGTATGCACTGTGTTTCAACTTTTTTAAACTATGAACTGACTACATCATTAATTATCTATAATTAGGTTATGTTCTTGTGCTTATGTTTGATGTAGTGGTTTCTCGATGCGACACCATTAGACATGGCATACATAACACCAATTCGGAACAAATGGGCAGCGTATTTGTTAGAAGTTAAAAAGAAGGTGCTGACACACCATTAGTGCTTATAGCACAAACTAGTAGGATATATTTCATATGTATTTGATTGGTTATCAAACAAAATGTACAAGTAACTGTTACATGTTTGTGATTTCGCATGTTGACTTTAATTAAATGCAAATGGATATCCAATATTTGTTTATTACGAATTATGTTCATAATTTATGTGGTAAAAAGAAGGTGCTGGAGCACTTTCGCATGCTTGTGCTGGTCCTCTTGTTTCTATAGCAGTTGTTTGAAATCCAATATATGGCCTTTTAGACAGCTTTGAATGGTAGCCAATGTAACGCCTCAAATTCCCTTTTTAGGTTGTATTGATTTTTACTGAAAAATACTTTTCCTTTTATAGATAAAATAGCAAACTAAAGTTTACAAATGGTTAATTTCAAATAAATTTCGTCACTAATTAATATTTAAAGGTTTAGTATAATATAAAGTACAATACAATTCGATATTTGTTCTAATTCATATTACAAACGGCTCAAATATTTCATCATACAAAACATCTTCAATCAAACATTTCATCAGAACAATCTGCCAATCCTTCTTCACTGGTCATCTACTCACCCAAATCAAATCGGGGTCATAGTAGGTGTCAGCCACAGACACAAAAATACAGGGTAAGTTTATGATAAATATAATTTAAGCAAATAAAACATATGACAACATCCTTTAAAAAATGCATGCTTCTTTTTAGACTTTTATTAATTGGTACCAACAGTCAAGATAGCCCCATCTCTATGGCACAGAACTGAAACGATCAATCAGGGTCCCACAGTGTTGCAACAAGATTCTCACCCACACTCATGTGATCATCATGGGTGGTGTGATTTCCCCACTGCCAAGTACCCCCCATGTAATATCACAAAATTTTAAGTAGGTATTTTGGGTGATATTTGTGTAAAATAAATGGATTTACGAAAGGACGGTTTGGTCTTTGTTGAGAGGCGGAGTGCAATTAGTAATTACTGTTACTGTAGCAGTAACTGTAGCAGTTACTGTAGTAGGTGAAGTTAGTAATTGATGGGTGCAGTTAGTAATTACTGTAACTGTAGCTTCACGGACCGGGTTACTGTAGCAGGTGAAGATAGTAATTGCTGGGTGCAGTTAGTAATTACTGTAACTGTAGCTTCACGGACCGGGTTACTGCAGCGTACTGTAGCTTCACGGACCGGGTTACTGTAGCATACTGTAGCTTCACGGACCGGGTTACTGTTACTGTAGCAGTTACTGTAGCAGTCTATAAATATGCGGAAGCTGCGGAAAATTTTGCTGAAACCGTCGTTCCTCCTACTGTGCTACAGAGATTTTACAATATCTTGGATTTTGAAGGGGAAGGAAGTGATTCA
>PYAF01001104.1:97589-112634 GCA_007407185.1 Glycine tomentella | reverse complement strand
CATCTGCCTATGGTTATGTTGTGTAATCTGGATCAGAGCAGGGGCTTGGGTCGCTTTTATGAGATGTTTTATTCCATACATAATGTAATCAAGAAATATGGTTTTGATTATGCTTCCGCAAAGTTTTTAATTAAAGTGATTAAGCGCTATTCTGATAAATAATAATGTTAATACACCGAGTGCACACGGGGTGTTACACCCCAGCTCAGACCTCTCTTATCTGAACGCTCGAACTCTGTTCCTGCAGTTATCTGACACACCTCCTCTTGAGGCAACTCTTATACCTCCTCTTTGAGGTAACTCTTATAAACATATGAAACTGATTCACTTATTTCATATCTCTTTTCATCAACTCATATTTATTTTACTCAGAAACTCAACATAAAGTATGAAACTTAACTTTATATTCATGTACAAAATCTTAGCATATTACTCAACAATACATGAACTTCATGGAGATTTATAGAAACACTCAGCAACACATGAAACTTAAAGAAATTCATAGAAACTCTTAGCAACATATGAAATTTATGGAAACACTTAACAACATATGAATATTCAAACACTTATTCACACAAAACAACACTTAAACTATATTTAGCATAAACTCCCCTATACATACCTTGTATGTTCCTAGAAAGCTTGTCAAGTTCTCCTAACAACTCCTAGCTTCCACGTGATTTTCTTAAAGGTGTGGGGTCTTTTCTTTCTTATTTGGTTTAAGTTTTGAAAATGAAAGGAGGAGAGTGATATAAGGGAGAGTTACACGGAATTTTGGGGTAAAGAAAGTGACTTGAAAATGATTTGCATTTTAGGTCCCCCCCCTTTATATAGCATTTGGAAAATGATTTAATATTCATGGACATATTTGCACTTTCTAACTAAATGACCTTCATTTAGTTTAATTATAACCAAATTACCTCTTGTTCCATTGAATTGTAACTAAGTTAATGATGACTTTTACTTTTATGAGAAAAATCTTCTTAAGCTTAACATACACCATACAAGTGTCATGCCACTTGTTTCCATCATGTGGCTTTGCTTTCCAAGTGGCTTATCATGAAGATTCTACTCGCTTCTACACCTTCATTTACGTGGTTTACAAGTTTAAGGAGAAGGAAGACAAGTGCCCCACTTAGTTGGCATGTCTTGGAACTTCTCCACTTTTTTATCACAAAACCTGTTTTAGTAAAATAATAATTCTGGATTCGTTAACCGTTGGATCTCCTTAAAATTTTAAAGGTACACTCCTATCTCACATATGTAAATTTTGACCGTTGGGATTGTTGAAATAATGTCTAGAGCTGTCTACGTGTTCTACCAAAGGAGACAAGAGAAGATTTTTGTTTTCTTTGCATCCATGCCATACAAGTGTACTAACACTTGTATTCATCACATGGCTTACCTTTACAAGTGGCTTATCTTGAAGTTTCCCCTCCTTTATTCATGGTTCTACACGTGCTCTTCACCTAGAGGTGGGAACATAAGTTTTTCTTCTTTTTATGCCATTGGATGCTTAAGAAAAACCTAATTCCAACTAAGGTTTTTCACATGGTAATTTTTTTTTGTAAGAAAGTTAATTTTAATTTGAATTCTTTCACCTAAATAATATGAAATAATAGAATTCTAGAGATTTCCAAAAATTAGCTTCAATGATAGTTAAAAATTACTTACGAGTAGTCTATACAAAGTGATACATAACCTTGCTTACAAAACTGCTTTTATCTTAATTTAGATTGGTCTGTACTATTTTTGATCATCAAAATTACTTAACCATTTTATTAAATGAACATATACATCCCATAATTTAGAGGAAATTCTATAGATTACCATTTTTCCATATTTTTCTAATGCTTGAATTCTTCTGAATAAGGTTTCAAAGTCACTATCTTATGAAATTCATAGAAATTTTTATTCTATGGTTTTCTGTCACAAAGTATTTTGATAATCTGCTGTCTAAGAGTATTCTATAATTCCATCAGGTTCCCACAAAATTTCTACGGATATCTAGTCATTTCTGGCCTGCAGGGTATTATAGTAAATTCATCATTCACTCTAGGGGCATTTTTGTCATTTCCCCTCCTAAAATATCTGGCCAAAACATCTAAGGGTATTATTGTCTTCTTTGAAATATCCAAGGGCATTTATATAATTTCCATCATAAAATATCTTACTAAAATATCTAGGGCGTTTTTGTAATTTTCAAAAATATCCAGGGGGTTATCGTCTTTTTCACCTTAAGGACATATCTGTCATTTCTTATTTAAGGGAAGGGTAGTATGGTCATCACACCTAAACTATTTTTGTAATACCTCTACTTAATATTTCATATAAAATATAGATTATTCGAATATCACATTTACCTAATTTAACATTCACATCAATAATTTCATAAGAATGATTCACAAATATAATTATCAAAATATTAGGGTGTTACAACCAACAATGTGGTGTGCAGTTTTACGTAAATTCACCTGGCCCAATTGGTTTCTTCTCCACTTGCTCTTAACTATTAATTCTCCTGTGGATATTCTGTTGATGGAATTGAATTTAGTGTGTTTGTATGAGATTCTGTTCAAGGAATTGAATTTCATTCCTTATGAGATTGTGATTCTTTGTTTTGCTATGGACAAAGAGAGTGTTTAGGAGAGGTGCCTTGATCTGTGTATTTAGAGGAAGAATTGGGATTTGGAGGATTGCTGTTGGTAGTTCTCTGGATGACACAAATGTTGTTCTTCTTGTGGGGTTTTGTGTTGACTCGGCAGAGGGTTTGTTTTTGGTGTACAAGTATGTGTCAAAAGGAAGCTTAGATCATCACTTGCATGGTACTAATTTTCTCTTATTTTAATTTCTTGAATCCTGCCTGTTGTGTAGTTATTGGAATTGAGTTTGATGATTGTCACTGATCATAGTTTGGCTTTTTTTATAAGGAGGAAGAATGGTGTCAAGGGTAGTTCACCACTTCCATGGTCTGTGAGGTGTGAAGTTGCAATTGGGAATGCAGAAGCTGTGTCCTGCGTTTATGATTTTCACTTTAATTTTTGTTACTGTTTATAATTATCCATTAGTTCAACTATAGCTTATTTCCAACGCTAGCTGCACAACCAACTACCTTGCTCCACGCGCCAAGGTTCCATATTATGGACAATGGAACTAACACGTTGATTTTGAGTATTTGACTGTTATGTGTAGTCCTTATTGTTTCTTGTCTAAATTTTGCAGGTTATCAATGATAGGTTCAACATTGTTGAGGGTTTGTTGACTACTGTTCATTCCATCACTGGTGAGCATATACTCCTGCAATTTGATTGGTTGCATGCCTTTTACTATGTCACTTATTATGATATATCTTGCTAAGTCCGAATTATGTTTTTGTTGTGTAAACCAGCTACCCAGAAGACTGTTGATAGGCCATCAGCCAAGGATTGGAGAGGTGGAAGACCTGCTTCATTTAACATCATTCCAAGCAGCATTAGAGCTGCTAAGGTGAATATTTTATATATGTTGTGGTATTTCTTGCTGTTGAACACCAAATTTTTATTGTTTAGTCAACACTTATTTGTTCTTACTGATTCCTATTTTCTGTGCAAGGCTGTTGGGAAAGTCCTCCCTGCTTTGAATGGAAAGTTGACTGGTATGGCATTCTGTGTTCCCACCGTGTTCTCATTACTTGTTATTTGAAAAGGCCTCCATTTTGGGATAGGTCCTTTTCAATTATATTGTCTTATATAATGTTGTCTTTCTTAGGGAGGAATCACAGGGCAAGTTGAAGGGAATTCTTGGTTATACTTTAGATGATGTGGTCTCCACCGACTTTGTTGGTGATAACAGGAATAAATTATGTTAACAGCTGAAAAGTTATTGAACACAATTGTGTTTTTTAAGTTGACAGTTTGACATTATTCACTTTCCTGTTCTTGATTGGTCTGTTAACCTTTTTTTTAAAAATTATTGTTCCAGATCAAGTATTTTTTATGCAAAGGCTGGAATTGCGTTGAATAAGAATTTTGTGAAGCTTGTCTATTGGTATGACAACGAATGGGGATACAGGTAATCCACCTTTAACCTGGCATGTGATAGTGGGTTAGTGTGTCACTTAATCTATATTGGGGTTATTAAATTAGGCCCAATATCTAATCACACGAATTTCAGATGTTTTATTGTTGTAAATTCAGCTAGATCTAACGGTAATACCTTCTGTGTGTGCCTAGTGTTGCAGCTCACGTGTCATTGACCTGCTTGTAATCATTGCAACAAGTCTTTTTAAGGTGGTACTGCGAACTACCTTGTCTGCACATTATGTGCTGGTCTAGCTGCGATTTAGTGTCTTGCTCGTGCCAAAAATGAGAAGTATGAAAAATTGAGAAGTACGAAAGTAAAAATGCAAACTCTCACTCAAGCTGGTTTGATTGCAAATTTAAACACCTATGACTGACATAATCTAAAAAACATATAAGCATTAATGGTTTAGTTGCAAGAGCTAAAAGCTAATCTTGATAGAAGTGCAAACGGAACAGTCGTTGAGGCAGGGCTAGATAAATTGAAGGGACCATTTGCTTCATTTATTGTACAGAATGACACCCTTAGACGCAGAGATATAGTAGTTTGTGGAGAAGCTTTTGCAAAGGTTGGTAACCACAAACTTAAAATTGAATAATATATGATCTTAACATTTGGTTACTGAATTTCGCTATTCTACTTTGCTTCCCTATGCATTGGTAAACATCTTCTGTTTACTTCTTTCAGGTGCGAGCTTTATTTGATGATGGTGGAAAGCGGTTTATGAAGCTTCACCCTCTATACCTGTACAGGTTTGTAAATTCATAGTACAAAAGACGCATATGATGCATTACAACTTTTGTTTAATGAGTCTTGTGGTTTCCCTCAACATGTACATGGACTGAATCACTGCATATACACATGTATCAAATATTAGTTTGCTAATCCAAACAAATATTGGATGCTGATTAAGTTCACTCGTCTTCCTTTAGGTACCCATTAGTTAGTTAGTTAGTGGGATGGAATGGTTTGAATAAGGCATGTTTGCCTATAAGAAGGGAGGTTGAGAGATAGAGCTACTTTATCATTTCAGAAAGGATTTTACTTTTAAGAGAGAGGGGAGAGAAGATGGTCTGTTGAATACCCTGAGTATTCAATAAAATTAATTTCTTTTCTATTTTCTGATCCAATTTCTGTCATCTTCATTTAGAATATTGATGTGATACATGAACATACTATTTCCTATGTACATTTAATATCATTATTTCCAACGCTTTCCACATTAAAGAATCAAATAATGAAAATCTTTTGGTGGCATCAATTTTGCTGTTAGTAGCATGGGAAAAGATCTATCATGGTGGAGAATACAAGTATAAAACACCTATAGATTTTGAAGTTTCATAGTTACCTTATTCAACCACTTTTTAAGAGCCATGTGGATTGTCAAGCTCTTCATAGAAGCCAAAACTTTACCTAATTCAAAGTTATCTGTTATGCCTTCTGTGCATGTCTATAGGTTATTGGATTGAATAATGTTCCAATTGCTGGTGATGAATTTGAGGTTGTTGAATCCCTTGATACTGCACGTGAAAGGGCAGAGGCTCGTGCTGAGTTAAGGCCAGTAATGAGCGTATTTCAGCAAAGGCAGGGGATGGAAAGGTCACCCTTTCTTCCTTAGGTTCAGCAGTTTCGTCAGGAAAGCTGTCTGGACTAGATTTGCATCAACTAAATATTATTTTGAACCACGTTCTTCAGGTATGATCACTGCTAGTAGTGTTACTTGAATTTGTACAGTTTTGGTTTATGCTAAATTTGCCTTGCTGAACTAATTGATGAATGTCAGTGATATCAATTATCATGCTGTGATTTCATATTATTAAAACCAAATATATATTATATTGAATCATTGAAATAAGAGCATAACTATCTCATTTACGATTTATCATTAGGTTCATCTACCACTGACCCCAATTAACTTAGGTTAAAGGTGTTGTTGATGTTGATGTTGATTGAAATAAGAGCATAACTTATGTAGTATGTACCTTACCAATTTACCTTGAAATTTAGATTAAGAACTTATCATATTTTAACTACCCCAACAGGGGTTTAAGTGGTTTTTCTTGCAGGAAAACATGTGTATTCCAATAGAAAGAAGACTACTTTAATATGGTTATTAATAATTAGCCAAAGTTGATATGGCCGAACACTTTGACACAAGCTACTTACTGAAACATGTTTAGATATCTATCTGTCAGGAAATAAGTGTTAAGCATGTGTGTTCATGTAATTTTGAGTGTAGCATGTATGGAATTGTCAATAACTTATCCAATTCTTTATCATTTATGGTAAATATGCAAATCTGTTCACCATAAAGAATCAAATAATGAAGTTGGCATTTTCTATATTGTTCTAAATGGCTGCAACTTCAATATGTTTTATGGATCATCACTTTGGTAATTGCTTCTTGTGCAATTAATGTCATTGTTCTTGGTCATGGTTAGGGGTTTGGGTAAAGCTGTCAGAAAAGCACTGTAGATTCTACCACGACATTTCTAATATGAAGTTTTTGTTGGAAGCAACAGGTGATGTAAACACAAGTGATGTGGACCATGCA
Source organism: Glycine tomentella (assembly GCA_007407185.1). Lineage (NCBI taxonomy): Eukaryota > Viridiplantae > Streptophyta > Magnoliopsida > Fabales > Fabaceae > Glycine > Glycine tomentella. The sequence goes on along the minus strand of PYAF01001104.1, from coordinate 106,021 downwards.
GTTGCAAGCAAGGCCATCATTTTGGGATTTAATGTGAAAGCACTAGGCTATGTGAAAAGCTATGCAGAGAACAAAGTTGTTGAGGTTAGATTATATGGAGTCATTTATAAATTAATTGACGATGTACAAAAAGCAATGGAAGGGCTACTAGAACTTGTTGAGGTAAATGCAGATATCTTTAAATTTGTAACCATAGCGTAGATTATGCATATGCACATATTTGTTCGAGACGGATTATTACATGACATTTAAGTTCAGTAAAGCTTGTAAAAATATCTCAGTGACATAAATTTATGTTTTGCGACTTAATAAAACATCCTTGCAAAGTGAAAGCTGATTTGAATAAAAGTCATGATGGTATGCAAGATATGGTAGCATCAATTTAGACAAATACATAAACTATAATCTCTCTAATTAGCAAAATGTCAAAGTTATGGTTGTAATTACTAAATAGTGTACTGTGTGAGGCAATAAAGAAACTCATATGTGATGTGTGAATCTTCATACTATAGCAAGTTCAGCAAAACTATACTATACCCGTGAAATGAATTTCAAAGAAAAATCTAAAAATCTGTAATTTTAGAAATTCTCGTCTTTGTATCATAACAATCAAAGATAGTTTTTTAAAATAAGCGTCTTTGAATTAAAAAATATTAAAAAAATTCGATTTTGGAACTTTTTAAGATAGTTATTTAAAAAACCCGTCTTTGTAAGTAATGATTCAAAGTCGATTTTTTTAAATAACCGTCTTTGAATTCAAAAATGGGTTTTTAAAGTCAGTTAATTTAAATAACCTTCTTTATAGACAACTATTCAAAGTCGGTTATTTAAAATATCCGTCTTTGAAATCATAAATGCGATATTTTTAAGTGAGTTATTTTAAAAAATCATCTTTGTAGCTAATTATTCAAAGTCAGTTTTTTAAAACAACCGTCCTAAATTCCTTTCCGTAATTTATTATTTTTAAAATAAATGAAATTCAAAGTCGGTGTTTTTAAATAATCGTCTTTGAATCTTGCCATTCAAAGTCGGTTTTTTTTTAAACAACTGTCCTAAATTCTTTTCCCTAAATTATTAAGCTTAAAATAAATGAAATTCAAAGTCGGTTTTATGGTAAAAACCGTCTTTGAATCTTGCCATTCAAAGTCAGTTTTTTTTTAAAAAAACCACTGTTGTAGGGTCTTCTTTTAAAAAAAAAAAAAAATCTAAAAATGGTTTCTAAGACGGTCTTCGGTAACCGTCGTTGTAGGGTCCCCTTTTCGACGACGTGTAGTTACAAAGATGATTTCAAAACCGTCTTTGTATGCCTAAAATAACCGACCTTGAAAATACGATGTGTAACTGGTAAATTTTTGTTATATATTGTCTAACAAACCCTATAACTATGAATTGTTCATAAGCTACCATCAACACTTTCAAATCTTCAACATCTCATTCTCTTGGATCTTTCACATAATAAATTTAGTGCTCAAATCCCAAATGTCTTTCCTCACTCAAATAGATTTGAAGAATTGGATTTGAGTTATAACAATATAGAATCTGAAATTAACATGCTTCCTTGGAAATATCAACAAAGTTGTGGATGTGGTGAGTTACTGGATTGCATGATTGACTTGTTCTGATTATTAATTTCTCCATCTCTTATCTTATCTGATCTCAATACCATCAATTTAATTAATGAGTAAGTACCAGTTGACATGGTGGCTCATGCAATGCTTGTGGCCATGGTGGCTCATGCAAATCAGCCGAGTGATATTATATATCATGTGGGTTCCTCTCTTAAAAATCCACTCACATACTTAAATCTCCAAGACTATGGATTAAAATATTTCATGGCAAAACCATGGATAAACAAGGATGGAACACCGGTCAAGGTTGGCAGAGTAACTGTATTGACTAACATGGATAGCTTCCAAAGATATATGTTCATTCATTATTTGCTTTCATTAAAGGTTAATTCTATTTATCTAGTTTATCTTCCATGATTAGTCATCATCAATTCATCATTGACAGTACAAAATTTTACAGTGACAATGCATCAAAATTAAACTCTTTAGAATAGTTAGTTTTTTTCGTGAAAAGAATAATTAGTTCATGACATAGTTGTTTAAGCTTCATAGAGTTTTCAAGTAACAACTTAAGCTTTTATCATGATTGGTTCATGACAACATTACTACCATATAACTACAAATTGTTAACAAGGATGATGACAATAGAATGGTTTCTGATGGTTAACACTATTTTTTGGAACTTCTGATGACAATAGAACCATTTAATATTTACATTTTGAGTATTCAACTTCAATAAAATGTATCAGTTACACTTTAACATTTTTTTTACATAAATCAGTTACACTTTAATTAGTGCACTATAAATCGTCAAAAAATTATATTATTAAGAACTTCCATGCTTTAAAAATAAGATAATCTTTGTTTATTCTAATTATTATGCATCAATGTATTTTTCTTAAATAGGATAATCTGTATATGCATGTCATATGAATTTTTATATCACTGTAAATAAAAAAAAAACTATTTTCCTTTCTAATTAATCAACAATGTTTATTTTTATTTTTTAATTACTACGTAAATATCTTTAATCAACATTAAGTATAATGCAATATTTGAAAAGTCACCTTTAATAATGTATTTGTCTAATTAATCTAATTTTGAAGAACTAAAAGATTAAATGATATTTTTTAACAAAGAAAAATGATTTTTATTAAAATATAAACAAAACAGTAGTTGGTACAAGGTGCACCCCACAGTTCAAACCTTAATGATAGATACAACACACACTACTGCAACATAAAATACTAGTTAGAATGATTAAAAGTTTTTGAAGTGTTAATAGATATCTTTTCAGTTTCTATTTAGTTTTCATTGAAAATAGTTATCCAACTTAATGGATTTTATTTTGCTAACTATTATGGGAGTGGTGTGTAGAATATATGTCCAAATTTGGAAAGAGAGAAAATATTGAGATTGTTTAATTGATGATGTGCATAATGAAACACTCAACCTCACTTTTGTATTTTAATTAGTAAACATGTGGAATACAAGATCTTTAGCTTCCATTTTAATTCTTAAATATGGGTGTCTCCTTTGCTTAATTGCATCGATTAAAAATTAGGTGTTTAAGGAATTTTACAATTGTAGAGTTGTGTTTAATTAGCTTAGGTTATAAATGATTTTATGTATTGAGATTATTGTTTCATTACTTTAAGTATTTCTTCAATTTGATAGTAATTATTCAATAATAAATTGATTATGATATTTTTTTTACTGCCTGCTTGGATTGATTCTGTTTTGAATTTGCAAGTTTGAGTAATATTAACAAAACACATAAAATATAAATTAAAAAATGCAAAACAACATTGGTTTTGGTCAAAACCGATGTTGTAATGTGCACATCAACATCAATTTTTACAAAATCGATGTTATAAGGTTCTATACAATATCGATTTTGTTCAAAACCAATGTCTTTTTTTTTTTTAGTATATTTCTTACTATACGACATTGATTTTTGATAAAAATCGATGTTGTATAGTGGCTTTCAATGTCAATTTTCAGCATCAATGTTAAAATGAATACTTTTAACATCGGTAGTTTCAACATCAATGTTGAAAGTTTGTGATAATTGATGTTAAAAGTCTATTTTCTAGTAGTGAGTAAGTTTGTTTAAACTTAAAAAAAACTTTAAAATAAATGCTTATGATATAAGCGTATTTTTAAGAAGTAAATAGGATTTACTTCTTAAAATAAGGAAAATCTATTTTTTTAAGTAAAAATAATTTAGACAAACATAATAAAAAAATAAATAATTACATAATTTTATTAAAATAAACACTTATTTTAACAAATAAATTTAAACAACTATGATCACTTTTATAAGAGAAAATGATTAGCAAGTGAATCAATATATATATATATATATATATATATATATATATATAGAAAGAGAGAGAGAGAGATAAATAGATATATAGATAGCAATATACTACGTATTATATATATGCTATTATTAAACTAAATATAATATTTTTTTTTCAATCTATTTATATATTTACTCAACCAAACCAAGGTCATATTTTATTGGAGGTTGAGGGTTGGTTCTTGCAAAAAGCTCATTAGCATACGCTATACAATAAAAATATCCAGAACCCCAAGATATTACTCCATATCTCTTTTTTTTTTAACAAAAAAATTATTGATTATATTTTACTGAAATATCTTTAATATATAATGAATCATTTCTCTAAGTTTAATATAATAATAGGTGAGATACATTAATATCTTATGCTTTCTGCTAGTCTAACTTTATCTTTGCATGAAGAAATTTTTGAAAAGTTTACTTTTTCCCTTCACAAACATAGTCATTGAAAATTAAATTAATAAATGCATTACTAGTGAAAGAGATTAAAAAATATTAAACATAATAAAAATACTTTTGAAAAAGAATAAGAGTATGTCTGTGATTTTAAAAAGAAATGTATGTAGATTTAATGCCACAGTCCATTTGTAGTGGTTGCAAATTTTTAATTTTTGGGTTTCCAATGCAACTAAAAAAAGTGTGACTAAAATAGGGCAAAAATGACCATTACATCAATTTCAAAAATCTTTTACCTTATGTTTGGATTAAGAATTTCAAAATTTCAGGGAATTTGAAATGTCTGAATTTGAATTACTTTGATTTTAATTTCCTTCATTTTTCAAAATTTTTGTTTGGATAAATCAATTCAAATTTCTTAAATTTTAAATTATTTGTTTAAATAGGACAATTCAATTTTCTCGATATGCAAAATTTCATTTTTATATTTAAATAGATGAAATTCAATATTAAACTTTATAAAAAATAAAAACTATATAATTTTAAAATATTTAATTAAAATTTTCAAAATATTTTATAATTAAAAAAAATACAAATATTGATCATTTTAACAAGTTTTTTTTTCCTTCAATAGATCAAAGTTACTATTTTTTTAGGCCAACATCAAGCAAAAATATTTTTCGGCCGACATCGATTAGGTTTTTTTTTTTTTTTTTTGCCAACATCGGCCATAGCTATTTTTTAGCTGACATTGATTAGAGCATAGCTATTTTTTAGTCGATATCAACTAGTATTTTTTTGGCCGGCATTAGCTAGGATTTTTTTGGCTAACGCTAGTGAGGTTTTTTTGCCAATGTTAGCTAAGATATTTTTTATTAATATCAATTAGGGTTTTTAGGCTGACATGAACCAAAGATATTTCTTAGTTGATGTTAGCTAGGGTTTCTACGCTAATGCCGGATAGGTTTTTTCGGTAAAAAAAATATAACTTATGTCAACCAAAATAACCCCAGCTGATGTCGACTAAAAATAACACTAAACAATATTGGCTAAAAGAACCCTTGCCGATGTCATCCAAAAAATCCTAACTAACGTTGACTAAAAATGGCCATGACCAATGTCGGCCTGAAAAACTGTACCTAGTGTAAGTCAAGAAACCCTTGTCGACATCGACCAAAAACACCTTAGTTGGTTTCGACTAAAAAATTGCACTGGGTGATGTTGGCTGAAAAAATCTTAGTCAATATTGGCCAGAAAAAAAAAGCCAATGTTGGGTAAAAATAGCTCAGACTGATGTTAGCCGATAAATCCTTAGCCAGCATCGGATAAAAAATAGCCTTTTGTCAATGTCATGTAAACAACCTAGTCGAATTCTAAAAAACCCTAACTGACATCGGTCGAAAAACCCTAGCCGACATTGACTTAAAAATAGCTTTGACCGATGTTGATAAAAAAACCTAGCTAACATTGACTAAAAATAGCCTGGCCGATGTCGGCCCTTAGTCAATGTCAACTATATAGCCCTAGCTGACATCGACTAAAAGATCCTAGCCAAGGTTTACCATAATCACTAGCTAATATTGACTAAAAAATAGCTCTGACTGATGTCGGCTGAAAAACCTAGTCGGCTTTGGCCGATAAACAACTTTGGCTGACGTCATGCAAAAACATATTGATTAAAAAACTCTTGGCCGATGTCACTAAAAAGCATCTCGGTCGATATCAATCTTAAAAACCTTGACCACCCCTAATTATGGGCGTTAAGAGAGAGAAAGAGAGTCGCGAGCAAGAATGTTAGTGGGAGTGAGCGTCTCCAAAAAAAGAATTTCAAATTCTTTATCTTTTTAGAGAATTTGAAATCCCATTGTTTTAGTTAATCAAAATGATTCATAAAAACACCAAAATTTCAATTCCCTTTCAAGTATTCTATCCAAACAAGTTATTTTTACCATGAATCATTTGAAATCTGCTAAAAAAATGAATTCCCTTGTTGAATTGTTGTTAAGACTGAACAATCCTCACATGTCTTAGGTTTTGATGAAAACAAAGGTATAAATTTATGTTGTTTGATTGTTTAAATGTAAGTAAATAGGTTTGATCAGCGGAAGCAACATGAGGTAAGATTTATACCATTATGAATACTTGTCCACTACTCAATAACATATTTGTTCCCTATAATAAGCAATCATAAAATCAATCTAAACATACATCATTGTTTCTCACTTAATTAAGGTGTAATCCATTTGTGCTATGTTATAAAGGTATAATTAATGGGAACATATATTTGATAAATGATATTATATTTCCTTTTATGTATACCTAATAGTTGAATTGAGATATTAAGGACAAATTCAGAAAGAAATGATTCACGATCATTTCGATGCACATACATCATTTGTCACCAGTTGGAATAAGAGTATCGAATATTGAATATGGTCAGGATTTTGAATGCTTAAGATCCTACATTGATACACTCATCTGTCAGTATAAATAATGTGTCAAGGCTTCACAAAAGAACAACTAATAATTTATCAAAAAACTATACTCAAGTTCGAAGTGAAAGAAAAGAAGTGCGAAACATTGTGCTTATAGAGTTAATCTTTTTCTTAGCCAAGTTATCTAGCTATATTTCATTGTAAACACACTCTCTGAGTGTCAGAATTGTAAAACAAAGGAACACTTCAAAACAACCAAGAGGAGGGGTGAATTGGTTGAACCTTGGTCAATTAAAATTTTTAATCAGAGTTACCCACGGATCTTTATCACATTAAAAACTTCTTTTGATACCAGAAATCAATATTCAATCAAACTCCCCTTTTCAATGAATGCATAAAACAGAGTATTTCAAACTGTGCTTTGAATATGATTCACAAAGAAAGTAATAAGTATGCAATGCTGAGAAAATTAAAGAACACACAAATTTTATACTGGTTCACCTCGAACTCTATGAGGCTACATCCAGTTCTTCCACTCAAAACTAGAGAGGAGTTCCACTATTGCAAAATCTCCTTTACAAGCAAAATTACAAGTCTCTCTTTGTCAACCCTAGACAAAGTTCAACAATCTAAAACACTATTAGATTCTTAGAGACACCCCTTTCAACCTGAGAACTCTACCCAGTTGAAAAACCCAGAGAAACACTATCTCTATGCTTGAAAGAAACTCATTACAATAGAGTTACAATAACCAGAATTACAAAGAATTGATTTACCCAATCAAAGAACAAGAAAAGATATCACCTGATAATCCAAATGTATGAACGAAAATGATTCACAGATGAATATGCAGATTATCAACTCAATTTTGCAGCTTTCCTTGAATCTTGATTGAAAGATGAAAGTTCAGCTTATGATCAACACATCAACATGATTCTATGAAGTTTCTAAATGTTTCTCACATAGAAAATTTTCACTAATGAAAGCACTGATTTGTTTGTGAATGATTACTCAACGAAAATCTCAAAAGCACTTGTTAATTCTCAAAAACTTTTTGTTTCAGTCGCAGTGACTTCTATTTATAAAAGCTTTTTTACCAGTAATAATCGATTAAAAGCGCTTCGTAATCGATTACTAACAGTCTTGGTGACTTCTTGTTTTCAAGTAACGGATAAGATAATCGATTAATCCGATGCGTAATCGATTAAACCAGATAGAACAAAAAATGCTGTTACGAAGTGTAATCGATTACATTCCATGGTAATCGATTAAAGCAGATGGAATTAAAAATTTGTTTTCAAAGAGTAATCGATTACATTCCACGGTAATCGATTAAACCAGCTTGAATGCTTATATGAAGTATACTTGTTAATCGATTAAAATATGTGGTAATCGATTAAAGCAGTGTGATTTTCTTTTCCAAATAATCATGTAATCGATTACTACCATGTGGTAATCGATTAAGGCAATCATCAAAGTATGCTTAGATTCAAATAATCGATTAATTCGATGAAGTAATCGATTAAACCGTTCATGATGTTTTTCCAGAAAAGCTGATGAACAAAATAATCGATGTTACCAACTTGGTAATCGATTATTTCTGTGAAATATAATTTTTCCAAAAACTTAAAGCTTTTTAAACTTTTCTAAATGAATTTCTTTGATTAA
>PYAF01001104.1:26459-79635 GCA_007407185.1 Glycine tomentella | reverse complement strand
AACCCTTTAACCTGAATCAAAAACCTAATCCCTTAGTGAATTCTATCAAGTTAAGCATTTAAAAGAATATATTATAAGGTTCTGCAGCCACGCATCCCTATCCCTAGGCAATGAACAACTGTTATCCTACTTAGGTCAGCAATTAGAATCCCAACATCCCTATTGCGAATCCTAACCCTCAGCACTTAAATAGAATGGCTAATTCCAAATAAGAATAAAACAATAAAGAACAGAGTAGAATAAAACAATCATGACAATCTCATTCAATACCAGTCAAATTACAGAGGAGTTCACATCGGTTCTTGGCCTAACCACAATACAGAATTTAGCCTGACATAGGCTTCCAGAATACCAAACCTGTTGAATAAAACATTTTCTGCAGTAACCTAGCTTTGATTCTATGTAAAACTGAATTCCAGAGGTTTAGAATGCTAAAATCTGATGATCAGTGATGTTTCTTTAGTCTTAGAGGCCTTTCTTTTATAGAATGGTTTAATTCAAGTAACTAAGCCCCTGTTCTGTGCCAATTTCGAACCATATCTTTTTAAATAAGGAAACAGCGTCTTCATGGCACGGGATTCCGCACTGATCGCGCGGGTTGCATGAAAGAAAAGCTACTTCCAGACCTTGTGGCACGACTCGCGCGGATCCTGGCGCGGATCACGCGGGACTTTCGACTCAATGGCGCTGGTAGCGTGGCTTCCGCGCGGATCGTGCGGATAGCACGAATGAATGGCTGCCTTCTCCTCCTTTTTGTCCTGAAATCACAACTTGGTAATGAAATAAGATTAAATTAAATATAAACCACAATTAAACTAATTCTAACCTATATTCCTAATGATTTTTATTGAATTATAACCTAAAACTAGCCTAAAACTAAGATGTGTTTGCAACACATTAAGAAATTTTTATTTCTCACTAGATTTGTTTCATTTTTTTAGATGGAAACAGTGGTCAGTTTCCTTGATGCCCTGGATTGGTGATGGTGTAGGAATGAAGATATGAACTAGGCTGGTGTATGAAAAATCCTATACTTGTTTAATAATGACTTTTGTAACAAGGACTATGGCTACGTATAATATATATTAGTTTAACAACTTTTGTAATTTATATGTTTTAGAATTAATACTAGGATCTGTTCAGTAAAAATAAAATAGTAATAAAAATTATTTAACGATTCTTAAAAATTTAATCCTAATAAAAATATAATATCTAGAATAATTTTAGGTCGTTACAATTTTGGTATCAAAGCAGTTCATCCTATTGAAACCTAAGGGGAATGGACTGGAAGTGCATAAAGTTTGAAGGGGGGCTGGGGGAAGATATGTTGGAAGTAGTGGGCCCCTAGAAATTAGGGAGTTTGGTGTTTTGATAAATAAATGTAGAATAATAGAAAAATATAAAAGGAGGCCTGCTAAAAAAAGAGAGTCAAGTAATAATTTTAGGAAGAAATTGGGACCCCCACCTTTTAAATTTAAAAATAAGTTTCAGCAAAGAAAATTTTAGACAGGGCATAATTCAGGCAAGGATCCCAACAAATGTCACAAGATTCATGGAGATAGGCCATGCCTTATAGCTTAGACCACTTGTGTGCGATGTGGAAAGACAGAACATCTGGCAAAGGATTATCGCAGTCGCAATAATGTTCAATGTTTTAGATGTGGAAAGATGGGACATTATGCTAACAATTGCAGAGTTGAAAATCCCCAAGACATCACACATCCTCAACAAATTGGAAGAGTTTTTACCATGAATGCAGTAGAGGCGTCTCAATATGAAAATCTCATCGAGGGTAAGTGCAAAATTAAAGATAAATTTTTAACTGTATTATATGATTCAGGTGCTACTCACTATTTCATTTCTTATGACACTGTTATACAATTAGGGTTACCTTTATCTCAATTACCTTATGATTTCTTAGTTTCTACTCTTACTGGTAAACCTACTACTACTTGTCAAATCTGTCTTAATTGTGATTTTCAAATTGATCATAAATCTTTTTCTGCAAATTTAATTTGCTTCCTTCGACTGGATTTAGTGTAATTTTGGGTATGGATTGGCTTGCAGCTAACCATGTGATGTTGGACTGTTCAAATAAAACCATTGTTTTATTTTCATAAATCTTAGAAAAAAGTCAAACCCAATGTCTGTATGTGAACTCCATTGTTTCCTATTCCAGTAAAAATGAAATTCAAGGATATGTTCTTTTATTAGCTAATGTAACTGAGACAACTGATGAACTCTCTAATATACTCGTGGTAAGAGAATATCCAGATGTATTTTCGGATGAGATACCAGGGATACCTGGGAAATAGAATTTTCTATTGACCTAATTCCTAGATTTGGACTAATATCCATGGCACCTTATAGGATGTCCCCTTTAGAGTTGGAAGAATTGAAAAAGCAACTAGAGGAGTTGTTAGAGAAGAAATTTATTAGACCTAGTGTTTCACCCTGGGAGCTCTAGTTTTGTTAGTGGAAAAGAAATATGAGGGAATGAGGCTTTGTGTAGATTATAGGCAGCTTAATAAGATAACCATTAAAAATAAATATTCATTGCCTAGGATAGATGATCTTATGGACCAATTGAGAGGAGCAACAATATTTTCTAAGATTGATCTTAGGTCAGGATACCATCATATTAGAGTTAAGAATGAAGATATTCCTAAAACTGCATTTAGGACTAGATATGGGCATTATGAGTATTTAGTGATGTCTTTTGGATTAACTAATGCTCCAACAGTTTTTATGGATTACATGAATAGAATATTTAGATCTTATCTAGATAAGTTTGTAGTAGTCTTTATAGATGACATACTTGTCTATTCAAAGTCAAAAAGAGAGCATTAAGATAATATTGCAAACCCTTAGAGTAAAGAAGTTGTATGCTAAATTATCTAAGTGTGAATTTTAGGCAAAGGAAGTGAAATTTCCTGGTCATGTTGTTTCTAAAGAAGGAATTTCAGTAGATCCTAGTAAGATTGAGACAGTCATGAATTGGGAGAGACCAACCACAGTAAAAATAAAATAGTAATAAAAATTATCTAACGATTCATAAAAATTTAACCCTAATAAAAAATATAATATCTAGAATAATTTTAGGTCGTTACAGTTTTGGTCTTCAAAGTTCTTAGAAAAACTACCTTACTTGGATTTGTCAATGTATATACAGTAGGAAGATATTACCCTTTTCGTCAGGCCAAAGTTCAGGTCTAAGACCACATTCTTGTAAGTCTTTTCTGGCCTTTAAATTGTCTTTTGATTTTACATGATCATTGAATAATGTAAAAATCACATTATCTCATACATTTTGTTCAATGTGCATGGAATCAAGATTATGGGGCAATAAATTGTCCACCCAATACAGGAGTTCAAAAGATATACATTTCTTTCAACATTGTAAAGGGCCTACCTTATGACCTTCACCTTTTTTTTTTTGGCTCTTAAACCTATGGTTCTTTGCTAAATGCAACATTGCAGAGGGTCTACCTTACGACCTTTACCCCTTTGCCTGATTTCAAAAGTTAGCAACACAAAAAGATAGGACAATGCAATTGAGACTTGCTTATTCCATTTACAGGTGACTAGGTTTCCACAAGTGAGGTGACAGTTTCCATTGATGATTCTCTTATCTGGCTTGTCACAGCATAATCAACATCATAGTATCTTTTCAACCTGAATTCTTTCCCTTTCTTAAAGAAAATACCAAGATTAGAAGTTCCAACCAAATATCTAAATATTCTTTTGATAGTAGCCAAGTGAACTTCCCTTGGATCTTTCTGAAATGTAGCACATAAGCGTACATTGAACATGATATCAGGAATGGACGTAGTCAAATACAATAATGATCCAATCATTGCTCTGTATTGAGTGTGTTCCACCTTTGTTGATTCCTCGTCTAGTCCTAGATATGTAGTTGGATTCATAGAAGTTTTCATTTTTGTAGCCTTGTCTATGTTGAACTTCTTCATAAGTTCTTTTACATATTTGGTCTAGTGTATGTGTATGCCTTTGCTTGTCTATTTGATTTGAAGACCCAAGAAGAACTTCAATTCTCCCATCATACTCATCTCAAACTTTTTCTACACAAGCCATGAAAAATCCTCACACAAAGATTCATTAGTAGCACCAAATATGATGTCGTCCATATATACTTGGAATAGAATGAACTGGGAGTCATAGTGTTTGTGGAACAAAGTAGTGTCCACATTTCCTCTTTCAAAGCCATTTTCTAAAAGAACTGAATTGAGTTTTTAATACCAAGCTCGAGGTGCTTGTTTCAGTCTATACAAGGCTTTATTTTGTTTGAAAACATGTCAAGGAAAAGTGTTCCTTTCAAACTCTGGGGATTGTACTACATAAACTTCCTCCTAGATGAGTCCATTAAGAATGCACTTTTTACATCCATTTGATATAGCTTCATATTACTGTAAGCCATAAATGAAAGTAAAATGTGTATTGCCTCTAGATAAGCTACTAGAGTATAAGTTTCTCTGTAGTCTATACCTTTCTATTATGAGTAACCCTTAGCAACTAACCTTGCTTTATTCCTCAACCTTATCGTCCTCGTCCAACTTGTTCTCGACACCCTTTAGCTTCTACAACCTACTTTTTTTGGGTAGTTCTACAAGCTTCCACACGACATTTTTTTGAAATTGATCAAGCTCTTGCACAACTTTTACCCAATGTTTATCTTCCATTGCCTCGTCTATGTGTTTTGGCTCCATTTTTGAGATTAATGTTGTGTGGCCTTGCATTTTGAGTGTGTTAGAAACAGGGGGAGTTGGAAGAAGGAGCTGCAAGCAATCAAGACAAGGCTGAAGTATTTGGGTTGGTATTTTAGCTTTTTACATACCCAATCATTTTGATGGCATTTGTGATTGTCTAAGTGGTTCAAGTACATAGCCTAGTGATCCTTGCATTGCATAAATCATTCACATGCATTCATATGTATAATAAAAGTTTAAAATGCTTGCATTAACAAAGAAAACCTCATGGCTTAATGTTTTGGAAAAATCATCTTTTGCACTACTTTAATCGATTATAATTGCTATGTAATCGATTACATGCTTGTGTTTATTTCTGGAAAAGCCATGTTGAACACTTTAATCGATTATCTCTCTTGTGTAATCGATTACCAAGTGTTTATCTGTGTTAATTGATTATTTAGTTCATTTCATTTAAAATAAAGAGTCTGCCTTAATCGATTAGAATAAGGCGTAATCGATTAACAAGGCTTATTTACAGTTTGAGCTTATCTGTGTTAGTTGATTACATCACGTTGCTCGTGAAAAATTTCCAGAAAGCTCAAGAACAGATTAATTGATTAAAGGATGTATTAATCGATGACATATGTTGAATTAATCGATTACACTTACGGTTTAATCGATTACACTTACGGTTTAATCGATTACATGTGTTGTATTAATCGATTACATATTTTCTCTGCGATTCATACATTCAAACTCTGTTTGATTGGTTATATTCATCTCATTCATATGCTAAGTATCATGAGATAATATCTTTCTTGAACTCTAGGCTGTGATAGTTTTTGTTTGTTTAAAAAATTTTGTATTTTCCTAAGAGCAAATAGTTTCTTTAAAGTTGTTTCTGGAGAGGGGTTCTCTAGAGGGTAGAACAGAGTAGTGTTCTCTGGTTCTTGATCTTAAGAAATCTATAGGGTTTAGATTTTGATTATTTGTCTGGTTTGACAAGGGAGATCTGTTGTAATAGCTTGTAAAGAATTATATTTGTTTTAATGAAAACTCTAACCTAGTGTTGGTTGGAAGTCACTGGATGTAGCCTCCAAGTTTGTTAGGTGAACCAGTATAGATTGTTGAGTCTTTTATTCTAATTCTGTACATTTCTCATTGTTTGCTTTTGGGTAATCAAGAAATTATCAACAAGACATATTTTCTAGCATTACTTGCATAACAAGGGTGATCTTGGTTGAAAGAAAAGTCCCGGTTTGAACAGCATTTAAATCATCAACCTATCCTATTTTTAAATCAACATTATCACATCATAAAATAACCTTCAATGATATGATAATGTTGATTTAAAAATAGGATAGGTTGATGATTTAAATGCTGAAATATTAGTGATATTTGGACTCGAATCTAATGATTTTGGAATTGATTTTGATGACATTTGGATTGTTTCTTTATATTTATGTTGTGGGACTGTTTTTGAATTAATTTTTAGAAGTAGAGGTTGAATGGTATGTAGATAAATGGTTCAAAATACTTGAGTGATTCAATTTTGAGGAATAAGTAGTAAGGTGGTAGGTGAAAGGGGATTAAGATACATACTAAGTTCTAATCTTTTCTTGTGAAGGTTTAAAGGAATTAGAAATTATTTGAAAGATATATTGTAGTTTATTAGTTAGATTACTAACACGATTTGTCTGTAGCTTGAGGATATTCAATTGCCATGCATAAGTTGGCATGATTTTGCTTGAAAAAAAGTATGGTAGCCTAACCATACTTTTGGTACGTATGATATTGTGATGGAAATTTTTCCATGAGGTTGTATGAATTTCTCATGGATTATATTATTGATGAAAATGATGGATTTGATGTGATGATATGTTGATTCATGTTTCTGAGTCCAGTACGAGATTTGCGAAACAAAATTTGATACTACATCCAATATGAGATGTAGGAACCAGGTGCAAATACATGAAAATGACATGCATGACTAGCGTAAGACGACCGCAACATTTCTACATCTAGTATGAGATGTAGCTACATAAAGTACAATATGTAGAGGCCATGTGTACCCTGAAAAATTCATTCATGCATACATGTTGTTTGCATAATTATTTATTGTATGGATTTATTTGAATATATTGATGATTTACTAACGTACTAACATGTTCGGTGATTTAGTTTTGCCTACTGAGAAATTTTATTTCTCACTAGATTTGTTTCATTTTTTATATAGATGGCAACAGTGATCGTGTTCCTTGATGCCCTAGATTTGGTGATGGTGTAGGAATGAAGATAGGAACTAGGCTGATGTGTGGAAAATCTTGTACTTCTATAATAAGATGTGATGTAACAAGTAATCAATTTCGTTTAATAAATGAAGTCTCTACTTATAAAATTTATATGTTTTAGAATTCTTACTAATATACGTTCTTTAAAAAGAAACAATAATAAAAATTATTTGAAAATATATTAGGTCGTTACATCAAAGACATCTGCAATAAGGATAATCTTGTCATTAGGTACCCAACTGTTTTTGGGTCTTATCTTGTTAATTCTAAATGCATTGGAATTTCCCTTTTTGGGTAAATCCCAACATTTTAAAGTCATGTGACCACCCTTGCCACAAAAGTAACATATAGTTATTTCCTCATCATGAATGTATATATCTCCTTCATACTAATTGCCATATTTGTTCGTAGGACATCTAGAATACATCAACATCTTGTCAAGAGCTTTAGTCCCTCAAACAAATTGGGCCAATGTGGTCTTTAGATAGTCAATTTCCTCATGAAGTTTTAGAACATCCTGAGGTTGAGCTTCTAAAGCCTCATTTTTCAAAAGCTTTTCATTTAAAAACTTCACAGTCTTTTTGTGATCCTCACATTAAACCTAATGGTTATGTTTAGTTTTTGTCAAGTCCATACAATATTCTCATTTTAAAACTTCAAAGTCTTTCTGTGATCCTCACAAGTCCTCATTCTTCAAAAGCTTGTGCACACTCTCTCCAAAGATCATATCTTTCTTCCTTTTGATGGTTATGAAGATCATTAATCTCTTTCAAATCTTTTTCCAAAGCTTTTAGTTTGTTTATCAACTCTTGAAATTTCCAAAAGAGTAGTATTTTCTTTGGATATAGTTTGATTCTCAAGGCAGAACTTGGTCTTTTTTATCTTAAGAGTTTCACAAGCATCACAAACTTGAGTGGACTTGTTTATAGAATTTTTTGCTTTACCATGAAAGGCCTTTTCAAGTTCCTTATGATCTTTTTGCAATTTTTTGTAAGATTTTTAAATAATAGATGAGTTTGAAAGGAGTTCAAGATAGGTTTGTTTAAGAGACTTAAGGTCCTCAAAATTTCCATCATCATCTTGGTTTGATTTAGATTCTTGAGCGGCTGTGTTTTTCATCAAGCATATGTTGGTTTCCTTCTGTTCTTCCTCATTAGACAAGGTATTTTCCAGATTCTCCCAAGTGCTCATGAGGACTTTCATATCCTTGGACTTGAAGTACTTCTTCTTGTCCTTGGATTTTTGAAGATTTGCACATTCATATTTGAAGTGCTCAGGCTTCTTGCACTGATAGCATTTGATAAAGCTTTTCTCTCTACCCTTATTCTCCTTGAACACCTTCTTGGATGAGTTCTTCCACTTCGATCTACCTTTGTTTTTCTACATCTTTCTGGAGTTGAAGGCAAGTTCATCCTCTTCCTCATAGGAGTCTTCCACTCTTAAAGCTAGCAACGAGTTTATGTTCATAGACTTTGAGGATGGCTCCTTGGACGATGGTGCTTTCTTGGTCTTTTGGATGTTGAGAGCAAGAGATTTCTTGTTTTGAGTCCTTCATCCTATTGAAGTTCTTGTACATGAACCTTAAGAGTTCTAACGAGTTCTTCAAGGGTGTCAAGATTCTTCAAAGCTCTTATAGTTGTTACACGTGGTCTCTATTTTCTAAACAAACTTCTCAAAATCTTGTCAATATGATCATAGTTATCAAAAGTTCTACCTAGAGACTTATGTTCGTATAGTATGGTTTCAAAGCTACCAAACATACACTGTATGTCCTCACTTTCTTCCATAGTAAATAGTTCATACTTACGTGTGAGGAGACTTAGTTTGTTGAACTTTACCTCTGACGACCCTTCATATGTTATGGAAAGGGTGTCCCACATATGTTTCGTGCTTCTGAAGTTGTGGACTTTGATATACTCTTCTTCTGATAGTGCACATAGTAGAGCATTGTGTGCTTTCGAGTTGAGCATGAATCTCTATTTTCATTTTTGTCCATCGACTTCTAGGGATCTTGTTTAGATCTTCACCAAAGGGAATATGATTCCCATTTTCTATTGCATCCTAAATATCAATGTGCATGGATTCGAAATACACAATCCTTTCTTTCCAATAGTCATATTTGATACCCTTGAACAAATGAAGTTTGTTGGCGGAGTAACCTCCTTCCATTTCTTGCTTTGAAAATATTTTTTCCTGAGTGTATGTTAGATACTCAACCTAAGAGGACAATCTTTGATGCCAATTGAAACCACACTAGAAGGAGGGGTGTGTTAGATAAAATGTGAAGCCTTTTCGCAATATGTCGTTTTTATGCAAGTTTAACATATTTTGCACTTGCCATCCATTGAAAAATACAAGTTTTACTTAAACAGATGGAACTATTGTCCACTGCTTATTAAAACAGGTCTTATATGAAAACAAATAATGAAAACCTTGTGTGCAAAATGTGTCAAATAGCTACTTCTAAAGGAAAGCTTAAGAGAGAAGTAGAAAAAACTTGGTTAAAAGACTACAAACAACCACCTCTGAACCTCTTCCACCACCACCTACCAACTTTGATACACCACGACCACTATCTCCAAATCATCCACCATCATCTCAACCACCTCCACCATTTACTCAAGGACAACAATGATATCCTTCATTTCATTCACCTTCAAACCCACTGTCGTTTTGCCAATTACAAAAGGGGGATAAGTCTTATGAAAGAATTTTGATGTATACACTAAGTATTATTTAATAAATAAGGTGTTTGAATGCCCATTATACATGTGTTCATATTTACATACTATCATGCATAAGATTGTTGGACTAGAGGGGAGCTGAGAACAACCTTCCACACATAGAACTATAATCATTCATCATACATAAACATATTGTATTCATTCTGATTTTTTTATATTTATAGCAAACATGTTTTCTCTCTTGATCAAAAATTACATAGTTTGTTATCATAAAAAGGGAAGAGATTGTTAAAACTAAACGATCCACAATGTCTTAAGGTTTTGATTAAAACAAAGATATAAATTTATGTTAACTATTTTTTAAAATGTAAGTAAACAAGATTGATCAGTGGAAGCAACTCAAGGTAAGATCTACACTATTTTGTATAACTTGCCCACTACACTAACACGTACTTCTTCTCCATAAATTAACAATTGTCCAATCAATCTGAACATACATCTCAGTATCTACCTTTATTAAAGTAAAACCCATTTGTGTTTTTTCAAAAATCTCTTATTAAGAGGAACATATTTGATACACAACATTATCCTTGCTTTTAGATGTCTAATGGTCATTTTGAGATATGAAGGACATATTTAGAAAGTATTGATCTAGAATCAATCTAGACGTACATCATCTATCATTAGCTAGACATAAAGAATCAAAGATCGACAACGGTCATATTTTAAATGTTAAAGATGTTCACTGATTTCTTAATCTCAATATAAAGAGAGCAACAAGGCCTTACAAAAAAAAGCACGAAAAAGTAGAGAAAAATGATCAAGTCATGTGTTCAAAGAGAAACAGAAGAATATCATTTTCAGAGAAACACTGAGCATAAAGAGCTTATTCTTTGCCTAACAAAGTTCTGTTTTGAGATTAAAACCTTCATTGTAAACCCATTACGTGAGTGTTAGAATCTCTGATTTCATTTCAAACTACTGTTTGTGAAAGCCATGAGTGATTTAGTGACTAAATAATAATTGGGTTTCTTAGATTCAGAAGGAGTTTAAGGGTTGTGTCAATAGTGACCTAGAGAACACTTGTAAGCCAAGAGTGACAGGATAGAATACTTGTTATCAAATTTGATTAGTTGAACTCTTTACTTGTTGGTAAAGGAGAACTAGACGTAGTTCAGGATTGAGAGAACCATTATAAAACTAAGTGTTTCTACTACTTTCATTTAGTTTGTCAAAATATTTTCAAGGCATATTATTGACACATCTTTGCACACAAGTTTTACATTAGAACTTCTTTTTATAATCCATTGGACGACATTTGTGCTTAAGAAAATAGTTCTTGTCACTGGACGATAGTCACTGGAAACTATTTTGTTTATCAAATCACTTCCATTGCAAAACATTTATAAAAAGTTTATCTAATACACTATTCAACATCCTTCTAGTGTGATTTATTGTATTTCAAGATCCATCTAAATCAATGACACCCAAGTATTGTTTATCACGAAACCACTCCAGGCTTTCACAAACAAAATTTTGATGTGAATACAAAGATTTAGCTACACTCAACGAGTGAATAGAACAAATTAAGCTTGAATACAAGAACAACTTTGCTTAGAAAAGAATATACAAGATTTACAAAGTGTATCATCCACTAATATTAACAAAGTTTCTACTTTATTTTTCTTAAGTGCTTCTTAGAATTGGATCGTTGTTCAATATGTTCCATGAGTCCTCTTTTTATAAACTTCAGAGAAGTATCCGTTGAGGATTTGGACGCTAATCCTTGGCGTGACTTTTGTTTCACAACTAGGAGAAAGTCTTATTGGAGAGAGTGAAGGTGTGCACATACATCAATTTGACATGTGCTTTTACTTTCAACAATGACAATGACTATAGAATAAAGTTCTTATATGATTTGTTCCATTTTGACTTTTGCCTCATTTCAAGAGTTAGAAACACAAAAAGAAAGGCATATATGATAATTGAAAAAACATATTTCATTACTTCCATTTTCAACTAACATTGTCCATTGGTGACAGGACGTGACTTTTGTGAATGTATAAAACATGAAAGTGTAAGTCATTAAGTCCGAATGAACGCAAAACAAAAAAATCTCGATGTAATGATACTGGTTTTTACAAATAGTGGATGCGAGTTCTTTAACCACACATTGGATACTGAGTTAATAAAAATAACTTTGCACATTTTGCCACTTTTGAGTGGATGCTTACTTATAAGAGCTTGTAGAATATTAGGTGTGGTCTTAGAATCTCATTATGTAGTAGGTCATGTTCACTTAGACAAAAACTCATTAGATATCAACAATTTATACCTTTGAAATCACCAAAATTCAAGGTAGGGATTGGTCATCTAGTGATCATGGGATTGTCCATTCCTAACATGTTAGGACTCCAAGAACCCTTGACAAGGCTATGAAACAATGCACTTTTGGTCACTTCGCATGGGTTTTGGTTAATCTTGATCTTTTGGAGATTTACCAAAGGAGGTCATGGTTGAACGCAAAGGCTTTGCCTTCTATATTGATCTTGTTTATGAAAATTTGCCTGTTTTTTGTTCTCAGTGTTCATTGATTGGCCATTCACTCTCGCAATGCTCCAAACAAGGGAAAGAGACATCATAAAAAGCTTTTAGGGATACCCATAGAAAGGCTAATGATAATTAGAGTAAACATATTGAGGACAAAATTGAGAATGTCAATCCTACTTAGGTAGAAGGAACCTCTAAACAAGAAGTTGAGGTTTCTGATCCATAGCCTCATATTAATTCCCAACAGGAAATTAATAATGAAAAGGACACGTCTTTGATTGATGAATCCATTTGTTTGGAATCCCCAATGTTGAATATAATTTCTCTGCGAGTGGTGCAATTGCTCTAATCCTGTTGAGGATAGGATAAATGCAGCCATCAATGGAGAAGGTATGCCAACTTTTTCTGATGTTATTCAAAATGACGTATAAAACATGTATACATGGGTGATTAATCCATAAAACAAGCAATAAAATGGAAATTAAAGAAGCAATTACACATGAATTAACACTGAATAAATATAAAGATCAATTACACAAAAGTATGCTTAGTACACCAACCTCCAACAATTGATCATGATGAGTCTTATTGTCTTGAGAGCCATCAAAATAAAAATAAATGGAAGAGAGAAAATGAACGAAAATGGAGAAATGGAATGGGTGAGATCTCCCCAACCACCACACACAACCTTAAGTCGATGACCTCTGATCCCAATGCTAAAAGGGTCTTAAATAGGTGGAGAATCTTTGTTTTATCTTCTTTTTTTTACATAAAGGCACTATCGCTTAGTGAGCAAAAACTCCATGAGAGAATTACAATTAAATTCAAATCTTCCTTTGGCAAAGAGGTGCTCGCTTAGTGAGCATACATGCTAATATTTAAATGCACTCCTGCTAAGAGAACAAAACTTTTGCATAGGCCTTCAGGTGCTACACATACTCTGCTAATGCATTTGCTCACTAAATGACTAGTTCAGCTCGCTAAGTGAGCAATCTTCAACTGTTCTTTCTAATGTACCAAATATTTGTAAAAACAATTAAAACCCTAATAAATTTCCTAAATTTAACTACATGAAAACTAAATCCTAAAAAAAGGTTAATCCTAACTAAATGGACCAAACATAACAATGAATAAGAAAAAAGTGAAATAATTATTGTGAATTTAGAATGAAAGTATAAGTATGAAATAATTATGTCAGATTTGGACGATCCAATATCCTCTCTTTGAGAATATTGAATATTATATTCAATCAAACTGTTGTTTGGAAATCAGGAGTGACTTAGTGATTTGGGTGTTCTTAATCTCAGGAGGAGATTAAGGATAAGTCAGAAGTGGTATAGAGAAACCTGTCGTAGTTAAGGTGGCAGAGTAAAAACATTTGTAATTTGTGCAGTTTAATGAAATCCTTTATAGTTTCATGAAGGAGAACTTAACCTAACTCAGGTTTAGTGAACGATTATAACATTGTGATTTTTGTTCTAGCTTATGTTACAACTTGTTTATTTTTTAGTTGCCTTAATCTTATATTTGGATGCACAAGCTTTATAAAACTGTCATGTGATAAACCCGCTTATTTTAGTGTGGACGCTCTTCTCAAGAGCATTGTTATCAAACTTGTAATAAACTTGCTTTGTGAAACACTCTATCTCTGAAAAAGCTTTACTTATTACACTATTCAACCCCCTTCTAATGTTATATATGTTATTAAAATTATTACTTACAAACTTAGGTCCATTCAATTTGCTAAAAATTATGGTAATGGACAAGACAAGTATTTTTGTTCCATGTTTGATTTCAAAAATAATTGTATGACAACACAAATGTAACAAATGAGAAGGTGACAAAAACTCAACTTTTTGTTACTTAGAAAATCATTCAACAACTTTTTGTCTCATGTACAAAGTATTGAAAAGACAAATATACACTCACTGCATTTGAATTCACATTATTTGCTAGCTCCAACAATATTATCTTGCCATGCATTTTGAATTTACATTAGCTACTAGTTGCAACAACCTTATCATGTCATGTGATTTTTTTTTTTTAATTCAAATTATCTAGCTAGCTTACTTGTATATATTCTGTATTTTGAATCCACATAATAATATAAATTATATGAGGATAGTCAATTATAAAAATGATATTTTAGTAATTTTTTTATTATTTATATTTGTTTGTGTTGTATGTTGTTCATCAAACAATGTACATGAATGGAAATAGATTTCTGTTTTTTGAGCAACAACCAGCTATGTTGTCTCAATTGTATTTAGCTTCTTTTTTGGGCCTTTAGGCCTCTTCCAATACAAAAAAAAAATGTAAATGATCAGAAGTTGTTTTGTAACTCTTAAGCATTTGTCTTGTATTGTTCTCTTTATCCTTTATTGTAATGCGTATCAAATGCACCCTTGTTGTCATATTTTATATGTCAACTTCAATTTGTAAGTTTGATATCTAATACCTAAGTTAGCAACAACCCCACTCAATAATATTATAATAAAGTTTGCAAGTACACCCATAACTATTTCTTATTTTATTTGAAATAATTATAAAATTGTATAAGAAAATTATGTTAAAAAGTTTAAGACTTATATATATATATATATATATATATATATATTTCCTATAAAAAGAGTGAGTTTTTATTTTAGCCCCTAGAGAAATTTTCTTGGTTTTCATCCATTTAAAAGTTAAAACCACTGTTTTAAGTTCTTAAATTTTTATTTTATTTTCATCCCTCTAATTTTGGAATCCTATATGTATGGTTCCCAACATTAATATTCATTTTAAGATAACTACATAACAATAATTTTACAGTCTTGAGAAATTTTAGAGTTGTCACATGATGATGTTATACCATAAATATTAATGAATGTCATCTAAGATTGTCACTTGACCTTTTGTACAATACATAAATAAATAGTTAATAAGCGTCACATAATACTAAGGACCAAAATCAGTGATTTCTAATTTTAGGGGAATTGAAAATAGATTTTTTTTTTACCATATCAAATTCAAAAATTATTCATTTTACAAGAACTAAAAACACAATTAAGCACAAATCAAAAAGGATTTAACTTATGTTAAATATAAGAGTAAATTACACTCACATCCCTGTGTTTTGCTCAAATTTCACCCGAAACCTCTCCCTTTTTGCACCCTACAAAAAACCCTTTAATTATTTAACTCACATTACACTCAGACCCCCTCCGTCCTAAACACCGTTTGATAATTTAACAGAAATTAGGCACATGCTGGTCACATGACTTTTAAAAAAATTTATGTCTAAAATACATTCATTTTCTTCCTCTCAAACTGAAAATATTTTAAGACTCTTGCTTCTTTTTTGTTTTTTCTATAATTGGACGTAAACTCAACTTTTTGTTGGACGTGAACCCACCTTGTTGGTACGCAGTGTTAACACCCTTCCTCTCATCCTTTGTTCTACTAACATACATATGAACTGAATTTTGATTCTCAACAAACATTTCCAGCATATCATGATTAGCCTTAAGGGGAAGAAATTTACTACTACCAGTAGAACAAAACCACAAAATAAAAGGGTAACATGGTGACAAGTCTAAATAATTAGCAATGTTGTTCACACAGTCATGTGCGTTGAACATTCCCAACTTATTAGGATCAACATTATCTCACTTGGTTCCGTTGGTTCGTAAAGTGGATCAAAATATCCACGTTGTCTGGTTCCAGACCCATGTGTTTCAGTTCACCTATTGTGTTCCTGTGATCTCAAACATCAACACTATTTTAATCAACAATAATAAACAAATGATTTCCACTTCATCCATTGTGTTTCGTGGTCCCAAACATCAACACTATTTTAATCAACATTAATAAACAAATGATTTTAAAAATCATAAGTGGTCTCAAACTGGTCTCCCATTGAAACCCCATTCAGAAAAGGCAATAATAAACAATAAAAATTAAATAAATAATCTTAAAAAGTAACCTATATACAAGGTCTAGTGGTCACTTACAAGCATATCCCTAGCGTGAACAGAAATCGTGGAGTAGGAAGAGAAACAGAGCGCTCGTGAACGTTGAAGAGGAAGACAAACAGTGCAGAACTCGCGAACTAGAAGAGGAACAATGGAGAATTCGTGAACTGGATGAAGAATGATGAAGAAATCGCGAACAGTGAAGAGGAATGGAACGTGAACGTCGTGAGAGAAAGAAGAATGAAACGTGAATTCTAAATTCTGAAACTAATTGGAGGAGATAATTTGGGTTTCACAATTAAAATGTAAGGGCAATTTTGTCTACTCACATATTTAAATTGACATTAGTTAACGGTGTTAATAGAGGGGGGTAAAAGTAATGTGCAAAAAGGGAGGGGTATCGAGTGAAATTTGAGCAAAACACAAGAGGTGCGAGTGTAATTTACTGTAAATTTAAATATTATTGTAATTTTTAAATGTGCAATGATAAAATAATTCAATTATTTTACAAGTATATTTTAAATAAAAATAAATTTTATTAATTTTATAATATTTATAGTACACTTATTATAAATGCAAATTGTGACTTTCAGATCTTAAAGAAAAGTATTCAAAGATGTATGCAAGCTAACATCTTATAAGAAATATGAACTAAATAAAACAAGCTAACAACAAGTTGTGTTTAATAAACACAAAATTAACAAGTGAAACAACCATAGAAAGCCACAAAAGAATAGCTAGAAATGGAAGAAAAAAAGAACTAAGCCAAAGATTAAAGAATCAAGACAAACATTGAAAATAAAAATTGAAGAATTAGGTATATTATGTAAAACTTCTTATCTTAACCAAGTTTGACTCTAATGAACAATTTAGAGAATTTAAGGAAAAATTGGCTTAATGAAGATAAAGAAAGTAACTTTTTTAAAAGAAAGAACTAAAAGCTTTGTTTTGGAGACAAAATGGTCAAAAGACTGGAGTATCACATGGAGGACTTCAAATTCCACAAAATAAACTAAACTCAATTTAAAGAGCAGGACTAGAGTCTCATAGAGTAAACTTGATTCTCTTAAGCTCAATTTGGTAAAAAAAAATGAGTAACTTTGAATCCAAAGTGTATTGAATCCTTTTCTAATAAATCTAATATGTTAGATTACTAAAATAATGCAGTTATCTTGTTTGATCACTAATATGAAAGGGATCTTTGAAATACAATAAGTCACACTACAAGAGGGGTTGAATAGTGTGATAGTCAAAACATCAAATCTTTTCGAATGGAAGATGTTTAAATACATTTATTAAAAACCCTTACCTAGTAACTAAGATAATTTTTTCCTAAGTACAGGGGGACTATTGTCCAATGTAGTATAAAACTTATTTTTCAATGAAAACCTTATGTGCAAGATGTATCAATAATGGACTTTGAAATAGTTTGTTAAGCTAAAGAAGATCAGTAAAAATACTTAATTTTATGCTAGTTCACTCAACCTAAGCTACGTTCAATTCTCTTAACTAGTAAAGGGTTCCACTAATCAAACTTGATTACAAGAACTATTGTTTTCTGCCACTTCTGGCTTACATATATTCTCAAGGCCACTAGTTGCACAACCCTTAAACTCCCCCTGAATCTAAGAACACCTTAGTATTGTTTTGTCACTAAGCCATTCCTGGCTTTCACAAACAAAAGTTTGGTTTAGAATCAGAGATTATTTACAACACTCAAAGTGAATTTGTAATGAAGTTCTAATCCCTCACAAATACTTTATATATCACAAAGAATGGACTCTCTTAAACTCAATGTACTTCTCTATAGAATCTTTTCTTTTTTCTTGTTTCTTGATTCATGACACTTGTTTTTATGTATATGTTCATTGTTGTTCATCCTTGATGTCATATTTATAGAGAGAGAGACTCATAATTATGGAGAGTATCTTTTAGGATTGAATAATATGCAGTTGTGCAACTTGATCTTGTTTTCTAGAATAAGTACATATTGCATGTTTCTGTCTGTCAAGATCAGAACTTTCCGTATCTATCATTCATAACTTAATATTGTCGTTAGACTTGTAAAAGGAAATATAAGATCGATTCACAAATTTACCCTCTTTGAATAGAATCATATAAACTGGCATAAAATTGATAATTCAAATAACAATGAATATTCTAATCATTGTTTAGATGAACTAGACGAGTACTTCCTGCTTCCAGTAGTTGAGGTATCCACTAATGGATAAGTCTCACCTAGTATTGCTTCTAATCATCAAATCTATTGACTTACATGCAACAAATTAGTTAACACAAATTTATATATTTTGTGTTCATCAAAACCTTAAGAGATGTCTGGGTCGTCCAGTGATGGATCGTCTAGTAGCTTGTGTCCACCTTGGTTTTAAACATTATTTAATTAGTTTTCAACAAGCATCATAAGAGTAGTGACTCTGGGGGCCAAGGGTAGGTCCTGAGTCTTGATCCCCTCCTCGAGAGTAAAGACCCTTTATATATAAGAAATAAAAATATTAACAAGAAAAATAAATAGGAAAATAGAATGTTTAGGTAGTGTTTGGTTAATTTATTATTGAAATAAATTAATAACCTAAAAATTACAATTAGAACCAATTGTCTCTCTTTATAAGCAAGATAGAATATGGAATGGATATAAAAATTAGTTTGCAAATTATATTAGAAAATCATATTAGTTTTATTTATTTATTATTTCTTGGTAGGTTAATTTTTTGTATATTTTGGTTCAAATGTTAGTAGTGAGGGAAAAAACTTAGATAACAAAAGGGACAAATGACTTTTAGAAATATAAATTCAATCTTGTTCTTTGTTTTACTTTATATTCAACTTAAATATCAAAATTTTCTTTTTTAACCCTATTTTATGTATGCCTTAACAAACAAATCTTGATATCAATTATCAAAAGTGGACATTTTTTTCGTTTTGGCATATATAACATTAGATATATATTTTTAGGTATAATTCACATTTGGATGGATTTTACAAGATGGTTTTACTATTTTTAGGTTTCATTCCTTGTACTTGTTTTTATTATTTAACATAATATATTTATCCTCTTTTTTTTTTCCTTTTCTATTGAAAATATTTTGAAATTTATAAGTCACAATTCTTAAAACTTGTTTGACTCTTATTTTGAAATTTTTTACTTAATCCTCAATAGAAAGAGTCTAACAATGAAACTAGTACTGTTTAAATAGAAAATATCGTTTATGCATCTTTTATAGTAGCAAAAAATTCAAGTGAAAATATCTTACAACATGTGAAGGGAAGTAACTAATAATTGAACCAATTTTTTCTGTTCTTTTTATTTAGTGCTTAAGAAATAAAATTAGTATTCAGCATGTGAATCCTTAATTATCATTTTAAGAAATCATTTTGTCTCTGGTTAAATTATTTGCATCGTGATTCTGTGTCATTTGATTGTCTTCATATATTTGTATGTTCTAAAATGTTGGGGACTTGGATTTTTAGGTTTTAAGTACAGCCAACAAGTTTATTAAGTTGCTACAAAAATTACACACAAGTGCACCTACACCTCTTTACATAATTGCACTAAAAAGCCTTTTTATTGTTTCTACTTTTGCTTCTAACAAGTGCTGAATTTAATTGGAATTAAATTGAACTTGAGACATTAAAATCCAGCCCTTGTTATCCTTGAGTTGGTGTGTTTCTTCTTGCTTGTCCAAGTTAGCCTTGATGTGGTCTTGAAGTGCTTGAGTTCTAGCTCTTGTCATGGATCCTTTAAAGCTCACCAAATGAAGTGCTTCAAGCTCTCCTTCTAGACCTTTGGCTTGGTATGGACCTCCATCATCCCCTTTTTCTTGAAAGACACTTGACCTCAAGTTTGCTTCCCCAATTGTACCTATATCATACAAAGAAAGATCACAAACATTGAAAGTATTACTCACACCATACTCACTTCGCAACTCAAGTTTGTAAGCATTGTTGTTGATGTTGTAGCTTTTCCACTTGTGTTTGTATCTCTTTTTCTTCCATGGAGGAAGTCTCACCACTTCCTTAAAAAAGATATTGGCTACTTCACAAGTATCATCCCTCTTGTGACAAGGAATGAAGTGTGCCATCATTCACTACTAGAAAAACAGCATTCTACATCAGTTATTTTGGACAATTCACATCAATTTTGAACCGATGCTGAATCAGGCGACGTTGAAAGTCTGCAAGTTAACATCGGTTTTCAAAACCGATGTTAACGAAACTAGACAACATCGGTTTCCCATCGATAACCGATGTGGATACCTGATAAATGACAACATAAAAAGTGTAAAAGATGCTCTAACAACATCGGTTTCTTTTCAAAATCGATGTTAATCAACACAACATCGGTTTTATCCAAAACTGATGTGATTTGATGTAACAACATCAGTTTTCCAAAGAAAACCGATGTTGTTACACCAAATCAACATCGGTTTTCTTTGCAAAATCAATGTTGATTTCATGATACAACATCGGTTTTGAAAAGACAACTGATGTTGATTTAGTTTAAGAACATCAGTTTTCTTTGGAAAACCGATGTTGTATGGTGAAATCAACATCGATTCTTGTTAAAAATCGATGTTGTTGTATTAGTTAACATCGATTTTTACTAGAACCAATGTTGTTAATTTATTTTTTTTTAAAATATTTTGTCTGTTTTTTAAATATTAGCAGTTCTTCAACCTGTCAATTGAAAAATCCAGATCCAGCCACAATACATTAAAGTAAATTAATATTCCAATATTCCAATAGTGTCATTGTACATAAACGAATTTGCTAAGCTAATGTATATACAATTGTTTTGAAAATCCAA
The DNA here is from genome assembly GCA_007407185.1 of Glycine tomentella. NCBI lineage: Eukaryota > Viridiplantae > Streptophyta > Magnoliopsida > Fabales > Fabaceae > Glycine > Glycine tomentella. Next base: position 58,620 of record PYAF01001104.1, on the reverse strand, counting down.
TAAACCACTTAATCTACTAATACATCTTCTCTAATCTTAAGAAAAAACTGCGCCCATTTAATCCTAATCGCCTTGAAGGTGTCGGCCTCCAATGGTCTTTGATCGGTGAAATACTGCATGACATAAGAAAACATTTCATAAGTACAAGACAAAAACAAGTAAACAAAACAAGTAGTTTTGAATTAGACAAGTAATTACCGTGTCCCATTTATCTGTGAAGCCTCCTTGGACTATTATCTGCATCCAATACATGACATAATAGCCACACTCAGTGCTTCCTATTTGCTTATTACACTAAATTGAAAAACATAATCAAAGTTAAATGGCAATTAGCGTAAATAGTAATAAAAATTAATTTCAATATGTAAACCATGATTTATTAAAAGACTTACTTTAAGCGCAATCCATTTAGTTGTAGCCTTTGATTTATTTGCTGGAGTGTCATCGACTCCCTTCAAAGCACTGTTAAAGACAAACAAGCATGCATAGTATACAATTTACACACACAACTATAGAAATAACGTAAATGATGTTACAAATTAGAACCTACTTGTTAATAATTCCTTTAAGGTAGTTATCAGGCCTGTTATGCAATGAACAGAACCAGACAACTACATTGGCCTTCAGACATATAACTACCAGTTGCTAGTGTGCAATGCATTGTCAAAAACAAGTTATTATATTGCAGACAATAATTAAATTGTGATTCTCATTTATACTTACCCATTCAAATATGGTGCAAGGTAGACATTTTTCTGTGAAGTCTGCATCCATTTCTTCATATAGTCCTCGATGTGAAATTGAGATTGGCCAGATCTCTGTATGGACTATGGCTCAAGGAATCCATACACATCGGCATGATCCGATAGCAGACTTAATTCATTCATATGCTTATTGTATGGTGAAAATAAAGTCAGTTATGCTAGAATATAAAACAATTCACCAAGTAATGCTAGTCAATTGAAAGTGACTTACAGAATCCACAATTGTATAATGAAAATGTTGAGACATTGACCACCATGGATGATCTCCGAAAGATCCTCATGCTTGATGTACAAGGGGAAGTTGTCATTATGCACCCCGAACATCGTCGGGTCCTATGGCACCTGGAAGGGTCTGAGGAACAGATGGGGGATGGTCAATGCTATCTGGTACAAGGGATCAGAAAAATGTTCCGGCTTATTTATAGCTTTCGCCGGTCCCTTGGGTTGTTGTTTATCCTACACAGTAAACAAGCAAAAGTGAACGATCAAGTTAACTTGAGTTGTGAGAAATCATTCGTAAATTAAAAGAAATAAGCCAAAAAATTTTAACCTTAACCAAAATTGTCTGTGCAAGATGTGTCGGCCAAGCAAGGAAAGTGTTAAGTGCCTGCCCCACTAACTGAACCTCGTCAGTGGGAACAGGGACGCGAGCATCAGCATCGCGTACTTCCTCAACACTGACCTTTACCTGATCAGTGGCAAGAGGGACGTTGTGCACGGTTGTCGATCCCTCATGAACTCTGCCAAGGGCAACAAGGTGGGGAGGATTGTCATCCACATACAACCCACGCCTGTCAGATGCACCCGTGTTAGGGTCATTGCCCGATGGATCGACGTAGCTTCCCTTGGTGCTGACACGGGCACCAACTGAACCTCCGGAGGCTGCATGGCACCCTAAGACTGCATCTGGGACTGCAACTGGCTGAAGCTCATCATCACTTGTTGTATAACTCTTTCAATGATCGACTGTATAAGACGATCAGTGATGGACTGCTCCATCTCTACCCTGATGTTGTCTTTCAGGCGCCATGGATGCAGACTTCGACTTGCGAGAGGATGATGGAGCCGGTCCGAAGTACTGTGTAATGGTGACACCGGCTCCAGCACCACGGACACGGCCGGGATGCTCTGGTCCTCCAGTGGCAGTAGTCAGGACATCCTGACGACCATTGGCGACAAAAGAACCCTGTGTAGCTTGCTCTTCCAAAGGGAATCCTGCAATCAAAATACAGTAGAACGTTAGTTTTGTCATTTGTGATGCAAAAATTCAGTAAATGTGTATGAGATTGTTGATTGACTTACAATCCTCTCAGCAATCTCGCGTGCCGCCTCCGAAGTCATCTCCCTGCTTTTCTTCTTACGAGCGAGCTTCCACTTCACATGTCGCCGCACAGGGGACGGAGGATGAATGATGGTCTCTGTGCTGTCATCACGACTTGCTCCATCCAAATGCTTCTTTTGTTTTTCCTCCATTAATCTCTTCTCGAGCAAGTCGTAACCCCCGCGGGACAACACGTGAGGGGCGGTGTTAAGCTTTTGGATCGCCTGGGCCTTCTTTCTAACATCCTGTAACAATTAGATAGATAGGGTTACAAATAAGAGACGGTATGAATACTTAATGGTGAAATTGTAATGTTTTGTAAAACAACTAACCTCCCAGGAAGTCGCTCGCCTACTCACAGAATTGGGTCCACTTTCCTTACTAATGCCGTATTTTTCGCATACAGCATCAGCATCGTCGTCGTTGCCTTCTGTGAGGACCCATTTCCTTGTCAAGTCTGATTTAAATTGCCTCCAGCGCTCGCCTACTGTCTGCAGAATCTTCTTCTTTGTCCGATGGTCGGACGCTTCAGGTATATCAAATTCAGCCTGCATTAAAAGGAAGTCAGTTTTAAAGTAAGGTGAACAACCTTTTAATTGTGTAATGCTTAAAAATAGACGGTACACCTTAAAATTGTAATACCTGAATGTCCTCCCAAATCAAGTCCTTCTGCGCTGAAGGAACTTCCTTCCAAGGGTGACATTCACCTTGTCTCTAGCCACGATCCCCAGATAGGTCCTCAATTTCTTTGCCTGAGGACCATCAGCCTTCCCTGTAACAGGATCCACATGCACAACCGGTTTGTCAGCACCAGGAGCTCTACTAGCCAGTGACCTAAGCCGTGTTGCTTTCCTCGTCTTCTTCTGCTGTAGACGACGAAGGTCCTGACTCAATAGGAGGTGCTGACTCAGCATGAGCCACTGCTGACTCAGAAGGAGGATGTGGTGACTCAGCACGAGGAGGGGAGCTGGGTGGTGTAGTCATGATCCTGTAAAAAACAAAAACACAGTTATGTTAAGTGACAAGTTAACAAAAACACATAAACACATATGAAATTGTACAAGTCGTAAAAAGTTAACAAAAAAAATTACATTAGGTGATGTTAATTAATTCTCCTTCATTATGATCATTACGATTTGCATGAACATCGTCAACTTTGTCTTCTCTGTTGACGTTAGGTAGTTGTGTCGAGAATTGAGTCACACTTGTATCGACGGTTGAGTCATCATCGTTAACATTAATGCCAATGGTTTTTCCGTGTAGTACCACTGACCACCTTTCGTCACATGGATCTTGAACGTAAAACACTTGTTTAGCTTGTTCTGCCATGATGAAAGGTTCATCTTGATAAGCTAGCTTGTTAAGATCAACCATCGTAAATCCCAAGTCCTCGGTTCGCACACCACTATTGATATCTACCCACTTGTATTTGAAAACACACATCAAGAAACTAACATAATTAAGCTCCCAGATGTCATTAATGACTCCAAAGTAAGGCAAGGAAGCCAAACATGGATTGTGGTCATGCACAGTAGCAAAGTGTTGCGACTCAGCCCTTAGGCTAACCCCACTGTTTTGCATTGTGCTTTTATCATCTTGTTGTTTGGTGTAGAACGCTGCCAACTTCTAACATTTCGCTTAGGCCCATCTGCTAACTTCCTCAGTGTTGCAGATGAAGATTCATCACTAAAGATTGTATCTTTAAACCAATTCAAGAAAGTCTTGTTATGCTCTTTCAACAACCTATTCTCTGTCATTCTTGGATTACTTTCCTTCACTAATGCTTCATGACGAACCATGTATGGCAGGACTTCATCACTGTTATTCAGGACATACAAATGAGCTTGTAGCAATTCCTGCACAGCGGGCATTATAATATGCAGCCCTCGTGTACCCTTTCCTCCCACTCTGTCCTCATGCCGCGACTTCGAAAGCCCAACAGGTTTTGCCTTTTCCAGGTATTCTGAACAGAACTCTACAGCTTCTTCTGCAATGTACCTTTCAACTATGGATGCTTCAGGACGATGTAGGTTTTTTGTATACCCTTTCAAGATCTTCATGTATCGCTCGACCGGGTACATCCACTGTAAATAAACGAGACCACACAATTTAATTTCCCTTACCAGATGAACAAGTGAACCATTTTTTCGAAAAATGAAGGCGGAAAATACATCTCCAACTGACACAAGATAATTGCCGCCTCGTTTTCCAAGTGATCTAACTTTACCGGATTCACGACTTTCGAACAAATGACATTGAAGAACAAGCAAAGGCGAGCTATAGCATGCCTTACTTTGTTAGGCAAAATGTCTCGAATTGCCACGGCTAACAATTGTTGCATCAACACGTGGCAGTCGTGAGACGTTAAGCCAACTAGTTTGAGATCTTTCATCTGTACAAGGGTCTTAATATTTGAAGAGTATCCTTGTGGCACTTTCACTCGGCGCAGACACTGACAGAAACTTATGAATATACTATAAAAAATTGAGAAAGAGAAACACAACCAATCCATATGAATATACTATAAAAAATTGAGTCTTCCCAAATTGTCCAAATGGACAATTCAAGAATCAATACAATGATTAATCCAAACTATCCGGAAGAATCAGTGTAATGAATCTCAAACGGGAAACTAAGGTTCACTCATGATGAACATTAATTGTATAGAAAAAGCAACATGCATACTTGACATACAAAATATTGTATATAAAAGTCCAAATTCATTGGGTGTTCACCTGGGATAGCAGACACTAAAGCAAAAACTATGGTTGGTTTGGGGTGAAGGGAGACTGGGCAAAGAGAGACTGGGTGAGAGAGATGTGGTCCTGTAGGATTGCGTTGCATGTTAAAATCAATGGCATGAATTATTTGACTTACATAACAAGTGCCACTGATGCATGTTTAGTGGCAAAAATCCACAAGTGAATCTTTCATGATCAAGTAACAAGGGAATATCAACACTTGGAATTTGTAATGAAATTTGTAAGTACCTGTGACAACAGTCACTGACAATTTGCAACCACAAATGTAGGGATGACGATGCAAAGTAGAAAAGGAAAACTGCCTACAAATGATGTAGAACATTGAACAAGTTATATTAAGGACGACACAAACATACACAAGTTATATGCATTAAGGATGGAGAAGGTTAAGTCTTTGTTATGGAACAACATATGAAGGAAAGTTTTTTTATATCTTAGAGTATTTCTAAACTCTTGTTTTGGAGTGATCCTAGGGTGAGTGAGGTGAGTTTGGCTCATAATATCCCATCTATCATGTATTATTGTTCACTTATTAACACGAAGGCAGCTTATAGTCAGAGGCTACTAATATAGAGTGGCAGCATTCACATATTATTTAATCTTCTCTCAACTATTATCAGAAAAAGGTACAACTAAATTCAGTTTTAGGAATCCCAAGCTTTTCAACCAATAAACAAAATATCTTGTGCACAGTAAGGTGATAAATTTATAAACATATAATGTGTTTATGTAGAGATACCTGGATTTTAGCTCCACGATATGTGATCACACCTAGGATACATGTTAAGGTAGTAAACTCATACAGGAAGCAACCTATAAACAAAAAGAAGTAAAATCTTTAAAATATTCTATGATACAAACTAAACTTTACATAATTTGGATAGTTGCAGTGCCTCACCAAATAAAGCATTGTGCATAATTAATTTCAATTGACCTTGCAATGAACCAAACAGCAAAGAGTAATGATGGATTGCGTAAGTACGACCTATGTAGAAACTGAGTCATATGCCCTTATTGACATGCTATGTTTATCTCAAAAGTACATTTGCATACTTGTATTTGGTTTGAAACAAAGTTTAAATTGAAAGCAATACCAAAGTTATTATTAAAAGTTCAGATTGCAAAATGAAATCCATGTAAACTTAAGCTTACAAATTTTAATCAAAACATGCACTATATCATTATCTAGAACAGGTTTATGAGGTTTGCAATTGATTTTGAAGTACCTATGACTCATGTTTTGCTGAAATCAATGGAAACTTATCATAGAGGGAAGTAGTGTTAAGGTATTTATGTTACCCTTTGAAATTGTAGTAGTGTAGGGTGTTTTAAATAAACAGCTAAAAACTTTGGGGAGAAAAAGTAAGGGGGCTATTGGATATAGGGAATGATATCAACCTAGGGAGCCTCTCCCAACTTTGTCCAAAACTCATAAATAATACACATGCCATACTCAAAAAGTTGCTGCTACTTATCCTTTCTTAAGAAATCCAAAACTCAACACTTCATTGGCTGGTTGGAAATGACGTGGCACATGCACATGCTGCTAATTATTTTATCCTTTTATATCATCACAACCAACACTTCAATATAAATTCATTTCCATGTAGACTCACATGAACTACACATTTTTCATTACCGCCGTGATAACACACTTACACCACTTCAACAACTTGACAAAAACATTGTAAAACTCAAAATCTACTTTCACATCAGTTTGGGTGTTCATAAATGGATACAGTCCAATAAAAACTGGAAGAAAATGATGTATTTAAATGACTGCATTGTCCATTTGTCCAGAAATGAGGGAAGAAAATGTAAGTCCACATCAACATTCAAAATGGCTTAATGATTGATGTAGACAACTCCAAACTGTTTATAATTTATAGATATAGTTCATGTGAGCTTTCAAAATGTCCACAAAGCTTTCAAAATAAATATTGTTGCCTTATACTCAAATTGTGTGTTTAAAATAAACAACTTATTCATTCTCTATATGGTATCTGTCTAAGCCTATTGTGGAATTCAACAACACCACTCAGCTTCCAATCCAATGGCCTTGTCCTGCCTAATCATCATAAACTGTCCATGAATTTTAAGGAAAACCATTATAATTGAATTAGATCCTGGATAGGACAAGAATCTTATTAGATTATATTAATTTTCAAAACGATACATACATATACTTTTCCTCATTTAGACTTATATAAGCTTGATCTTTCCTTTTGTTTCAAGATTTTGACCAATATAAGAGCTTCTCCAAAAGTAGCATTATTAGATCACCCTAATTAGCTGCTAAGTTTTAAGTTTTCTATGAATTGTGATCTTAGGTTTGAGGTAAACCAATTTGGCTTTGAGGTGAACCAATTCATGAGCTTGAAGCTTGAGGGTTCTGTACATTAAACAGCTCATGGTATATCAATTTATAAATTATTGTGTGGAATTTGTTCAGCTTTGAGCTTAGCATTATCTTGTTCTACTCACAATTACAGTGAAATTCAACACTATTTGATCCACAATTCAGTCTAAGTTTCAGTCGAATAAATTCTAACAGAAAATCATACAAAATCAATTATTTAAATTTTATTATTTAAATTAGATTTTTTCTTTAAGTAAAATCAATCAAGTTAATCACAATTACATAATACAGGGTGTCACACCTATCTAATGATTTCAACATAACATACAAAAGTTAATCATCCTAATACTCTAACAATAATTCACACATAACTGATAACAATAAAGTGCAACTTTCTTTGTTTAACTTAGTCAAGTTAACAGTCTTCAAAGTAGTAGTTCAAGCAATAAAGCAGTAGTTCAAACAACAAATACCACTAACCAATACATAGCATGAGACAAAATCAGTTGAATCAGTTCACTTCATTGGAATGTCCACAACAAGGGACTAATGCCTATTATTTTTGACCAGAGGACCATAAATATGACAGCAACTCACTCCAAGGGAAATCATGTCCACAACAACCTTACAGACACTCAAAACATCTCGAAAACATGTAAAAAAATCAATCTACATACACTCAAAAGCATGTCCATTGTATTATAAGAACTTTCAACACAAAAGAAAAGGTACAATAAGCTCACGGTTTTCTTGTCTTTGTTCCCTTACCTCACAGTTTTTCTTGGTAGTAAAGACCAAAAGAAGTTACACCAACACTAGAAAACAACCTACACAACACAAAAAGAAGCTCAGAAGAAGAAGAAGAAGAAGACAAATGCAGAAGAAATAAAAGAAAAACAATGGAGGCGCACAGACTTTGTGGGAGCCACGACACTGACAATGGAAGCGGCGACAATGGAACCCCAGACCGACAATGGAAGCTTCGTGAAAGTGAGGCAACACCGACAATGGAAGCGTCGTCGTCACCATGACCGTGATTGTGGTAGGCACAGTGAAGGGCGATAGAGAGAAGATAGGCGCGTGCGAGAGTGAAGAATGATTTATATTTTAATTTTAGGGTATCTTATAATAACAACAACATCGGTTTTCATTGAAAAACCGATGTGAATATCTTCCTGTTAACATCGGTTTTGTTAAAAACCTGTAAAACCGATGTTAAGTCGTTGCCGTTAACATCGGTTTTGTTAAAATCTGGAAAACCGATGTTAATGTCTTCCTGTTAACATCGATTTTTCTTAAAACCTGGAAAACCGATGTTAACGGCAACAACTTAACATCGGTTTTTCAGGTTTTTAACAAAATCGATGTTAACAAAGTCCATTTATTTACAAATTTGCCACCGCATTTTCGTTAACATCAATTTCCCAGTAACTGATGTTAAAATGGCGATGTTAAAACCTATTTTTCTAGTAGTGATTGAAAACCTATCAACAACAACAAAGATAGAATCCTTTCCCCTCTTGGATCTTGAAAGATCAAGCACAAAATCCATAGAAATATCAACCCAAGGGGATTTAGGAATATGCAAAGGTGTATATAAACTATGAGGCATTAATCTATATTTAGCTTTATGACAAGTAATACATTGAGATACAATCTTATGCACATCATGCCTCATCTTTGGCCAATAGAAAGGTTCATGTAGAATAGCCAAAGTTTTACCTACACCAAAATGTCCCATGATATTGTTCTTATGAGCTTCCCTCATGAAAAGTTCTCTCAAAAAGCTTTTAGGAACACCTAGTGTAACACCCCGTAGGCCTCCGGTGCGTTATCATTAACAATATCAGATTAGCGTCTCATTAACATTAATTAACACTTAGCGAAAAAATAGAATCATTTTTTTTCTTGATTCATTATGTATGGAATCAAATATATCAAAGCAAACATTTAGATAATGCACTTAACTTACGCCCCTGCTGATCCAGTTTCTCATACATAAACATAGACAGATAAATAAACATCTATAATATACTCAGGAGGAAATTCATCTCATATCATATCATTAATAGTTCATTACATACATATACATCAGAGTTTTCACCACATTGTGGCGATACAAAAGAATAACTGCCCTCATCGAGGGTTTACAGAACTATACACCCTTATTAAGGGTACAAAGCATAAACAAAACAAAACTAAGCCTTCAAGCTCCATCTGCTGCTCTTAACCAAACAGAAATATATCTACTCGGGCCTCCGGCCCTGAGACTGCTCTCTTCTGTCTGAAGAGTCACCTAAAATCACAAATCCCCACACGAGGTGAGATACATATCTCAGTAAGCTCAGGGTCCTTGGGAAATCATTCCCACCCTGGCCCACAATTCACAATACAAACATCAGACAAGCACACACATCAAATCTATTCCACACCCATGGCAGAGAACCCTCAATGTCGTTCCACATGGCAGAGAATCCCTCAATGCCCTTCTACATGGCAGAGAATCCCTCAATGCCCTTGGCAGAGAACCCTCAATACCCTCAATACATGGCAGAGAACCCTCAATGCCTTTCACAGTTCATAGCACAACCAGGCACGAATGCACACAGAGTAATATAAGTATGCGACAACCAATGCATGCATTATGAATATGACCACCACTCCCCCGGAGTGTGGTGTGCAACCAAGTAGGAATCATTTCCTAGGGACTCAGAACTTACCTGGCAAAGTATCACTCTGCAGTTCTTTCCCTGGTCTGTGGCTCCCGCCACCAACAGTTTCAATATCACGCCCTAAGCAAGGCATATACTAATATCAAAACCAATCCACAAGCATTCAAACACAGAACATATCATATACAGAATTCCCCTATCCTAGGGTTCAACCATTTCAGCCCAACGTACACTAGGCCATCATAATCCTTTACAAGGGCTCTCAAGGCTGCATACCAAGCATCTGAGTCATCCCAGACTCAATGCACAGCCTATACATATAAGCTCTGGCCAACATTAGCCCATAAGTCAAATGTCACTGGAACGGTCTGAGTCTCACTCAAAGCACCGTTCATCTAGCCTTTCAGGCTCATAACAAACATAATCAAGGCTCTAGCATGTCAGAAAACAATCGACAAGTGACTCTACAATAGTCACACATGCATCCATAGAGCCAATATTCAAAGTTCACCAAAACAAGAACTGAAAGCTAATCCTTCATCACTACAAAGCTCTGAACCATTTTCTCTACAGGACCCTGGGCTAATTCTAGCCCCAGCTCAAATGGGTCACTATTCACAGAAAACCCCAATTCACAAATTAACCGGAGAAACTCGAGTTTCTTACCTCAAAATTGATGAGGAATGCCTCTGGACCTCGCCCCTCAGCCTGGATGTCCTTAAAACGCCGCAATTCCTCACCTAGCTCGAGTTCTCTCACTTTCCCTTAAGCAAGGGATCTCTCTAATTAAGGGATTTTAGAAGGAATTGATGAAGGATTATAGCTCTCACAGAGTTTCTCACAAGTTTAAGGGTCATTGGGAGGTTTTTAGGTCACAAACTAAGGTCCTTGGAAGCTTGGGACACTCTTTAATGGAGGTTAGGGCGTGGAGGAGGAAGAAGAACTGTTTTTTCTTCAAAAAACGCGTTCTGCCCTTTATACTGGGCCTGCCCGAGGTCTGGCACGGATCGCGCCACCTCTGGCGCTAACCGCGCCACCATGGCGGTGTATGTGGCGCCATCAGCGCCACTCCCACGCCCCAAGCGCCAACTTCCAGAACCTGTGGCGCCACCCGCGCCACACTGGCGCCATCAGCGCCAACTTCCAGAACCTGTGGCGCCACCCGCACCGACCATAGCGCAACTCGCGTGGGCTGGAAAACACCTAGCGCCCCTCGGGCCAGATTGACGCCCCAGGCGTCAATCTCTAGAGAACCTGGCGCCCTTGGCGTGGAATTCCAATGGGTCTGGCGCCATCAGCGCCAGCCCTGGCGCCATCCGCGCCAGCCCTGGCGCCATCCGCGCCACACCCTTAGCAGGGTTTTCTTCCAAAAATCCCTGGCGCTATCAGCGTGGGATCTGGCGCCAACCGCGCCATGATGAGGGTCCTTACATTCACCCCTCCTTTTTAGGAATTTTGTCCGCAAAATTCAGAATCATACCTGTTAGCTAACTCGGGATACAATTGCAGCAGCTCCTGCTCTCGCTCCCAAGTTGCTTCCTCTGGTGTTCGACCTTCCCATTGCACCTTAACGATGGGAATTGTCTTGTTGCGGATCTGTTTCTCCATTCTGTCCAAAATCTTTAGGGGTCGTGTAGGACTTGTCAGATTCTCTCTAATCTGAACTGTCTCAGGTTCTACCACGTGTGAGGGGTCGACCACATACTTCCTCAACTGAGACACGTGAAACACATCATGTAAACCTGACAATTGGGGAGGTAAAGCTAGCCTATAAGCCACTGGTCCAACCTTCTGAAGGATCTGATATGGACCAATGAACCTAGGACTCAACTTCCTCACGCCTAAAGCTCGTCTTACACCCGTTACTAGAGATAGCCTCAGAAACACATGATCACCCTCCTCAAACTGCAAGGGTCTGTGTTTCTGATCATAATAAAGCTCCTTTGTCTACTCTGAGCCTTCATCAGCTTGTCTCTGATCATCCTGATCTGCTCAGAAGTCTCTTGAACTATCTCAGGTCCAAGGAGCTATCTTTCTCCTACCTCTGTCCAACACACTGGAGTTCTGCACCGCCGGCCATACAAAGCCTCATAAGGTGTCATGCCCAAGCTGGCATGAAAATGGTTATTGTAAGAGAACTCCACCAGAGGTAGATATTTGTCCCAGCTAGTACCTTGCTCCAAGGCACAAGCTCTTAGCATATCCTCCAGAGTCTGGATGGTCCTCTCAGTCTGACCATCTGTCTGAGGATGGTAGGCTGTGCTGAGTCTCAGCTGGGTCCCAAAAGCATCCTGAAGAGCACCCCAAAACCTCGAGGTGAATTTCGGATCTCTGTCACTGATAATGCTCTCAGGAACACCATTCAGCCTCACAATCTCCTTTACATATAACTGGGCCAACTTCTCTATAGTGTAGTCAGACCTCACAGGCAAGAAATGAGCAGACTTGGTCAGCCTGTCCACTATAACCCAAATGGAGTCACATCCACTCTGAGTCTTTGGTAACCCCACCACAAAATCCATGGAAATGCTGTCCCATTTCCACTCAGGGATCTCTAAAGGCTGAAGCAAACCAGATGGTCTCTGATGCTCAATCTTTACCTTCTAACACACCAAACACTTTGTCACATGTTCAGCTATGTCTCTCTTCATCCCTGGCCACCAGAAATTCCTCTTCAGATCATGATACATCTTAGTGGCTCCTGGATGAAAGCTGAACTGGCCCTTATGTGCCTCAGATAGGATGACATCTCTCAACTCGCCCTCAGGCACCACAATACGACCTTGGTACCTCACCAAGTCGTGATCCTCCCAGGAGACATCCTGCTGGCCAATCATTGCCCTCACTGCATCATCCTGCTGCTAAGCTTCTCGGATTCTCTTGATCAGCCCATTATCTACCTTGGTCCGGCTCAACTCCAGACCATGAGTACTTTCTGTCATCGTTAGGTGCATATCTCTGAATTGTTCTACCAGCTTGCAATCAGAGATCATCAAACATGCAGCAGTCACATTCTTCCTGCTCAAGGCATCAGCAACCACATTTGCCTTGCCTGGATGGTATCTCAACTCAAAGTCATAGTCCTTCAAGAACTCCATCCAACGCCTCTGTCTCATATTCAGCTCTTTCTGATCAAAGAGGTATCTGAGACTCTTGTGGTCGCTGAACACTATCAACCTGGCACCATACAAATAGTGCCTCCATATCTTCAGAGCAAACACCACAGCTGCCAACTCCAAGTCTGAGTAGGATAAGACTCTTCATGAGGTTCAGTTGCCTGGAAGCATAGGCAACCACCTTCTGATCCTGCATCAACACACAACCGAGTCCCCTCTTGGACGCATCACAAAACACCTCAAACGTTCCTTCAGGATCAGGAAGAGTCAACGCTTGAGCTGTGGTCAACACCTCCTTCAGCTCCAGAAAACACTGCTCGCACTCATGGGTCCAGACAAAAGGAACCCCCTTCCGTGTGATTCGAGTCAGAGGTACTACCAACTGGGAAAACCCCTGAATAAACCTCCTGTAGTAGCCAGCTAATCCCAGGAAACTATGGATCTCAGATACGTCCTTGGGCCTCTCCCAAGACATCACTGCCTCTATCTTGCTGGGATCCACTGATACACCAGCTGCTGAGATCACATGGCCAAGGAACTTTACCTCTGATAACCAGAATTCACACTTAGCCAACTTAGCATACAACTGCTTATCCCTCAAGATCTGAAGGACCGTCCTGAGATACTCGGCATGCTCTATCTCCGTCCTACAGTAGATCAGTATGTCATCGATGAACACCACCACAAACTGATCCAAGAAAGGTCTGAATACCCTGTTCATATAATCCATGAACACTGCTGGGGCATTCGTCAGACCAAACGGAATGACCTGATACTCAAAGTGACCATACCTAGACCGGAAGGCTGTCTTAAGTATGTCAGCTGGCTTGATCCAAATCTGATGATATCCAGATCTCAGGTCTATCTTGGAGAACACTCTGGCTCCCCTCAACTGATCTAACAGATCATCAATACGAGGCAGAGGATACTTGTTCTTCACAGTAACCTTGTTCAACTGCCTGTAATCCACATAAAGTCTCATACTGCCGTCCTTCTTCTTCATAAAGATCATCGGTGCTCCCCAAGGCGAGACACTCGGTCTGATAAACTGCTTGGACAGCAGGTCCTCCAACTGCACCTTCAGCTCCCTCAACTCCAGAGGAGCCATGCGATAAGGTGCCACAGAAATCGGTCCAACACCAGGAACTAGATCTATGGAGAACTCTATTTCCCTCTCTGGTGGTAGCTGAGTTATCTCCTCAGGAAACACGTCCATGAACTCATTCACCACAGGGATCTAAGACAAAACAACACTGGGCTTATCTTCAGTCACATCCATGAAGATATAGCCCTGAGCTCCCTCCATAATTGTCTTGTGAGCTTGCAAGGCTGATAAAAATGCGGTGGAACTCGAACTTGCCTCGTCAGAAGGCACAAAAACTCTCTTCTGACAACAGTCTAGTATCACGCCATACTTGGTCATCCAGTCCATACCCAGAATCATCTCCAGGGTAGGCATAGCTAGACAAAACAAATCTATCACATAGGCTCTGCCCTCATACACAAACTGCACGTCCTTGCAACACGTGCTCACCTGACATCTTTCTCTAGATGTAGTGGTGACCTCCATCGGAGGGGCAAAACTGAGCTTAGGCAATTTGAGCCTATCCATAACCACATCCTGTATGAAGGAATGTGTAGCTCCAGAATCAAATAATACTCTAACATCACAGTCATCAATCAGAACTGTACCTCTTATCAGATCTGGAGCTCTGGCTGCTTCTCTGGCATCTACCGTGTATACCCGGCCAGCTGTGGGTGCTATCACCTCTGCTGGAGCAGCCTGTGCCCGACTCTCTGTCTGAGGGCACTCTCAAGATATGTGGCCTGGCTTGCCACATCTGAAACAGATGATTTGGCCAGTAGAACATGCTCCCAAATGCTCCTTTCCACAGGCTGGACACTTCGGGATAGGTCTTCCCCGAGCTAGACCCCTCTTGAATCTGTCAGAGGGTGCAGAGACTCTCAACATCTTGCCCTTACCCTTCCCGGGTGGGCCAGAACCGCTGGGCCTTCTCCCTTCCTGTCTGTTAGAGGGAGCAGGTTGTCTGCCTCTCGGTCTCTGCAGGATACCATCCACCTGGCGACTCTGTCTCACCAGGGTATCCATATCTCGTGACCCAAGACCAGCCACTAGCACCTGAATGTCATCCCTAAGTCCCCTCAGGAACTTAGCTGCTAGAATCTCAGCTTCAGGCAAAGGTCTCCTGAAGTGTGCATACTGGGCCAGCTCGTTAAACTGGGCCAGATACTCGTCCACCGTCAAGGTCCCCTAGACGAGTCCATCAAACTCCGCCTGCTTCTGCTCCCGGGCATCTCTAGGAAAATATCTGTCCAGGAAGCAGGCCTCGAACAACTGCCAGGTAATCACCTCTCCCTGGCCTCTCAGAAGTGGAACTGTGGTCTTCCACCACTTGTGGGCGTTACCTTGAAGCATATAGGTTGCATACAACAACCTCTCGTGATCGGGGCACTCCATCACCTCGAAAATCTTCTCTAAGGCTTGCAGCCACCCTGCTGCAGCCACTGGATCATAGCCCCCTGAGAACACTAGAGGGTCATGCTTCCTGAATGTAATCAGCATCTTCCTTCTGGCTGCTGGATCACTCTCAGCCTCTATCTGGGACATCAGGTCCCCTCGCTGGTGGCTCCCACCAGCCTGCTGGCGACTAGCCTCGCCCTCATGCGCAGGAGGTGTGGAGGATACTCTGTCATCCCTCCTAAGGTTCTTCACCTCCTCTAACAGGTCCTGGTTAGCCTTCATCAAGGCCTCATTAACCTCCTGGGTTACAGCCATCTCTCGCTGCATCTCCCCCTGAGTCTGTCTATTAGCAGCCATCTCTTGCTGCATGTCTGCCTATATCTGTCTATTTGCAGCTAACTCTTGCTGCATGGCGGCTAGTGCAGCCGCAATTGGATCAGACTGGGCACTGGTAGCCCCACTCGTGCTTCTAGGTCTCACCATAACACTACACATGTACATCACACAGTGAGTTGATCAGGCCCACAGTTAATGTACCCCCATGCAATGCTCATGTCAAACAACCCCAGACGCTTACTAAGACAAGTTCCATACATAATGTTCTTATCAAGAAACCGCTCTGATACCATTAAATGTAACACCCCGTAGGCCTCCGGTGTGTTATCATTAACAATATCAGATTAGCGTCTCATTAACATTAATTAACACTTAGCGAAAAAATAGAATCATTTTTTTTCTTGATTCATTATGTATGGAATCAAATATATCAAAGCAAACATTTAGATAATGCACTTAACTTACGCCCCTGCTGATCCAGTTTCTCATACATAAACATAGACAGATAAATAAACATCTATAATATACTCAGGAGGAAATTCATCTCATATCATATCATTAATAGTTCTTTACATACATATACATCAGATTTTTCACCACATTGTGGCGATACAAAAGAATAACTGCCCTCATCGAGGGTTTACAGAACTATACAACCCTTATTAAGGGTACAAAGCATAAACAAAACAAAACTAAGCCTTCAAGCTCCATCTGCTGCTCTTAACCAAACAGAAATATATCTACTCGGGCCTCCGGCCCTGAGACTGCTCTCTTCTGTCTGAAGAGTCACCTAAAATCACAAATCCCCACATGAGGTGAGATACATATCTCAGTAAGCTCAGGGTCCTTGGGAAATCATTCCCACCCTGGCCCACAATTCACAATACAAACATCAGACAAGCACACACATCAAATCTATTCCACACCCATGGCAGAGAACCCTCAATGTCGTTCCACATGGCAGAGAATCCCTCAATGTCGTTCCATATGGCAGAGAATCCCTCAATGCCCTTCCACATGGTAGAGAATCCCTCAATGCCCTTGGCAGAGAACCCTCAATACCCTCAATACATGGCAGAGAACCCTCAATGCCTTTCACAGTTCATAGCACAACCAGGCACGAATGCACACAGAGTAATATAAGTATGCGACAACCAATGCATGCATTATGAATATGACCACCACTCCCCCGGAGTGTGGTGTGCAACCAAGTAGGAATCATTTCCCAGGGACTCAGAACTTACCTGGCAAAGTATCACTCTGCAGTTCTTTCCCTGGTCTGTGGCTCCCGCCACCAACAGTTTCAATATCACGCCCTAAGCAAGGCATATACTAATATCAAAACTAATCCACAGGCATTCAAACACAGAACATATCATATACAGAATTCCCCTATCCTATGGTTCAACCATTTCAGCCCAGCGTACACTAGGCCATCATAATCCTTTACAAGGGCTCTCAAGGCTGCATACCAAGCATCTGAGTCATCCTAGACTCAATGCACAGCCTATACATATAAGCTCTGGCCAACATTAGCCCATAAGTCAAATGTCACTGGAATGGTCTGAGTCTCACTCAAAGCACCGTTCATCTAGCCTTTCAGGCTCATAACAAACATAATCAAGGCTCTAGCATGTCAGAAAACAATCGACAAGTGACTCTACAATAGTCACACATGCATCCACAGAGCCAATATTCAAAGTTCACCAAAACAAGAACTGAAAGCTAATCCTTCATCACTACAAAGCTCTGAACCATTTTCTCTACAGGACCCTGGGCTAATTCTAGCCCCAGCTCAAATGGGTCACTATTCGCAGAAAACCCCAATTCACAAATTAACCGGAGAAACTCGAGTTTCTTACCTCAAAATTGATGAGGAATGCCTCTGGACCTTGCCCCTCAGCCTGGGTGTCCTTAAAACGCCGCAATTCCTCGCCTAGCTCGAGTTCTCTCACTTTCCCTTAAGCAAGGGATCTCTCTAATTAAGGGATTTTAGAAGGAATTGATGAAGGATTATAGCTCTCACAGAGTTTCTCACAAGTTTAAGGGTCATTGGGAGGTGTTTAGGTCACAAACTAAGGTCCTTGGAAGCTTGGGACACTCTCTAATGGAGGTTAGGGCGTGGAGGAAGAAGAAGAACTATTTTTTTCTTCAGAAAATGCGTTCTGCCCTTTATACTGGGGCCTGCCCGAGGTCTGACTCGGACCGCACCACCTCTGGCGCTAACCGCGCCACCATGGCGGTTTATGTGGCGCCATCAGCGCCACTCCCATGCCCTCAATGCCAACTTCCAGAACCTTTGGCGCCACCCGCGCCACACTGGCGCCATCAGCGCCAACCTCCCCTGGCCTATGCGCCGTCCGCGCCACACCTGGCACTGATCGCGTGGAATTCCAGTGAAAATTGGTTTTCCAGACCACTTCCCGCGCCATCCGCGCCGGCCATGGCGCGACTCGCGTGTGCTGGAAAACACCTAGCGCCCCTCACGCCAGATTGACGCCCCAGGCGTCAACCTCCAGAGAACCTGGCGCTCCCAGCGCAAACCTGGCACCCTTGGCGTTGAATTCCAGTGGGTCTGGCGTCATCAGCGCCAGCCCTGGCGCCATCCGCGCCACACCCTTAGCAGGGTTTTCTTCCAAAGATCCCTGGCGCTATCAGCGTGGGATCTGGCGCCAACCGCGCCACGATAAAGGTCCTTACACCTAGTTTCTTTTCTTTTTCAACATGTAAACAAAAAGAGTTAGGAACCATATAATGAAGAGGTCTTCTTTCTAACAACACTCTCTTGACATCTTTTCCTCTCAAAAATAAACTCTCCTTAATCTCATGAATTTTTGTGCTCTCTTTTTCTTCGCCTTTTTTTGTGCAGTATTTTCTTTCAAGTACAGTATTTTTTTCAACTCTTGGGTTCTTTTCTCTTTCATCTTTATTTTATCCTCGCACACTTGTCTAGGAGTCAAAGGCCTCAAAATAATTCTCTTGCCTAAGTGCTCAATCTCAAAAGTGTTCTTCATGCCATTGTGTATCACTTTTCTATCATATTTCCATGGCCTACCAAGAAGGATATGACCATCCTCCATAGGTACAATATCACAAAGAACATTATCATTATAAGCATTAATAGAAAAAGGAATGAGCACTTAAGAATTTACCACCACTTCTCCACTTTCACTAAGCCATTGTAGCTTGTATGGCCTTGGATGCTTTGTGGTTGGCAAGTGTAACTTCTCAACAAGCCTTGTCCTAGCCACATTGGTGCAGCTGCCTCCATCAATGATAAGTGAGCACACTTTGGTTTTCAACTAAACACCTTGTGTGAAAAATATTTTCTCTTTGAATTTCCTCTTTTTCTAGGCAAAAATTGCTCAACATTCTCTTTACCATCAAGAGATCACCCTATTCGGCCTCCACTAGTGTGAGTTCTTCTTCTTCTTCACTTGAAGAACTATTTGAGTCACTTGAAGACTCACTCTTTATTCCTCCATCTTCAAGCAAAATCATTGTTCTCTTATGGGACATTGGGAAGCAATGTGACCTTTACCAAGGCACTTAAAATACTTGATATTGCTTGATCTTTTAGGAGTTGGATCCATAATTTTTTTGCTTGAGCTCTCCACCCTTTCTTCTTTATTTTTCACTTGAGAAACTTCCCTTTTAGGCTTGTCCTTCCATCCAGAAAGTTGCAGCCCCATTGGTTTTGGAAGCTTTTCTCCTTTTTAGTTGTTGCTCCACCCTTTGAGCTTTGTCGACTAGCTCCTCAATTGTTGCATACGAATGTAGCTCCATCACATCTTGCATATCTCTATTCAAGTCATGAAGGAACCTAGCCATGGTTGCTTCTTGGACCCCCACAATCTCATCCCTCACCATCATCAATTCCTTTTCCTTATAGTATTCATCAACACTCTTGTAGCCTTGGAAATGTCTTTGGAGCTTGTTCTAGACTTCTCTTGCATAATAAGTTGCAACAAATATTTCTCTCAAGCATTTCTTCAAGTCATTCCAGCCATGTATTCTTTCTCTCCTCCACCTCCCTATGTCCATTTGAATTTGGTTCCACCACACCAAAGCATAGTCGCCAAATTCTAGAGTTGCTAGAATCACTTTCTTTTCTTTATCAAATTGTTGGCATGAGAAAATTTGTTCTACTTTCATCTCCCACTCAAAGTATTTTTTGGGAGCATAATCACCATAGAATTTTGGAATTTTTATTTTCACTTCATTCAATCCTCCAATCCTCCCTTCGCTTTCTTCTCTCCACACCCTCTAATCTTCATCATCTCTATTATGCCTCCTAGGATGTTGTCTCCTATTATTTTCTCTTCTATTATTTTCTCTCAAATCACCTCTCTCATTCCCTTCATCCTCATAATTTCCTCCATGAGAGGAAGCATACTCACTCACCCTCCTACCACCATGAGTCTCTTCATCCACACTACCAATTGAATGACTCCTTCTTTGGGTCCCCCTTTGTAACTCCTCAAACCTTGCATCCATTTTGGTTTGTAATACTTCCATTTATGTTGAAATGGCTTTCATTAACCTAGAAGTCCTAGGTGACAAAGCCTCATCTCCTATTGAACTCATCCTTCAAAAGAAATGGTTAGCAAAACACAAGTATATAAGAAAATTCTCACCACTCTCTTAGTGTTTGCCACTCACTCTTGTTTGCACACTTTATCTAGGCTCTTTCTATAATGTTCTCTCTTGCATTTTTTAACTCTAAGCCCTCTCTATAGTTCTTAAGCAAAATTTTCTAATCAAATCCAGCTTCTTTACTATAGTGAAATAGAAAATAATTCTAGGCTAGACTCAAGAGTCCAAGAACAAGAAAACTCTAAGACAAAACCTTGGAAATTTTAAGAGACAAGCAACAAAAGAAAATTTTGAAAAGCACGACTCAAGGACACATGTTGGTTGTACTAAACTGCACAAGGAGGATATGCCAAGTAAATTCAGTTGCTAGAAGCCAAATTTCATCAAATTTGCATGTCATACAAGTTCACTTAATTTTGTGGTTCAAAGGAAATTTTGTAACATCCTTTGCTTCTAAATTATGTTTTTATTTGTATTGTTCCAGCCATAATTCAATAATTTGTTTGGCTGTCCATAAGTGTTTCTCTTTTGCACTATGATTATTTCTTCACAATTTTTTTTTTCAGCTTTTGTTTTTCTTTTGAACAAGTTCACACGAAAATGATGTATAACAATTGCAAAATTTGCTTCTAACAACTAATTCAATTTAGGCGTGACAGTAGAATCAAAACAAGTGGTCATACAACACAGAAAACACTACAAACAAAAATTGACAAGAATCAAGACTAGAAAATTGGAAAATTTTCAAGAACACATGAAATCACATGACACTTGAAGGAAACACAAGGGTTATGTGGTGGAACGCACAACAAGTCCACACCACAAAGAATTTTTCACAAAAACACAAGAACACAAGGACTAAAAGAAGATTTCATATTTTCGTTTTTGGGTTTGGTGCAAAATGTTACCTTAGAAGAAGTTCTAAAACTGAACTTGAAGAAGAATTCCACAAGGATTAGGCTCTATATACTACATGATGTATGTCTAAACCCATTAGACAAGAATTTTCCCAAATCTACCTTGCAATGAAACCCAATCTTCAAGCAACTTTCAAGAACACATAAGTTGTCCAAGATTTCATGAAAAATGTATGGCTGGAAGCTTTCTTTAATGGCAACAATGGAAGATGGAAGAGAGGTTAGGGATGAAGATGGAAGACACCATGGAGAAGATCCCCAATAAGTCTAGGAAGAATCATTACAATAGCTTGAAGCCATTGATAAGAAACAAGAGTTTCTTGCACAAGAACTTGAGAGAAACTCACAACAATTTTCAGAATTGTATTAATGAACCAAAGTTAGTAACATTCAGTTTGTGGACAGCTTATATAGGCCACGAAATTACACATCAAATGCACATGAAATGACAATTCAAATGAAGCTTGAAGTGCAACAAAAGGAGCCTAAATGCAAGCTAAATGAAGCTTATGGTGCAAGCTTCCCTAGGTGACCCTTGGCTATCCCAAATTTGAAATTGGTGCAGTATTTTTAGCTTTTAAGTGAAGCCAACAAGTTTACTAAGTTACTACACAAATTACACACAAGTGCACCTACACCTCTTTACACAATTGCACTAAAAAGCCTTTTTATTATTTCTACTTTTGCTTCTAACAAGTGCTGAATGTAATTAGAATTAAATTGAACTTGGGACATTAAAATCCAGCCGTTATCCTTGAGTTGGTGTGCTTCCTCTTGCTTGTCCAAGTTAGCCTTAATGTGGTCTTGAAGTACTTGGGTTCTAGGTCTTATTGTAACACTTATCATGAGTCCTTTAAAGCTCACCAAAGGAAGAGCTTCAAACTCTCCTTCTATACTTTTGGCTTGGAATGGACCTCCATCAGCCACAGTCCATACAGAGATCTGGCAAATCACAATTTAAATCTGAAGACTATATTAAGAAATGGATGCCGATTTCACAAAAACATGTCTACCTAGGAGCCTACCTGAATGGGTAAGTAAAACTATACAAATCAATTTAAATAATATATACACTATAATAACTTAATAATCTCCAATACTGTGCACATTGGCACCTGATCGTTGTATGTCATAAGGACAATATTGTCGTCTAGTTTTGTTCCTTGCACAATTAGCCCGATAACTACTTGAAAGGAATGATGAATAGGTGAATTGTAATTTGTAAGACATTTACTTTATTATTTGTAAGACATCGATATGTTAATTGTATAATATGCATGCATGTTTATCTTAACCAGTGCTTTCAAGGGATTCAACAATATACAAGGAACTAAATCCAAGGCTACTCCTAAATGGATTGCACTTAAAGTAAGTCATTTAAACAATGGTTGATGTCTTAAAAATTACATTTATTACTATGTATACTAATTTCCGGTTAACTTTGAATATCGTATTGAATTTAGTGTAATTAATAAGCAAAGAAAAAACACTAATTGTGACTATTATGTAATGCATTGAATGTCAACGATAGTACTAGGAGGTTTCAATGATAATTGGGAGATGATAATTGTTTACTTCAAAACTAATTTTATTTATTATACTTGTTTTTATTTATACTGATTAAAGTTATGTTTTATGATAGCATGCAGTATTTTAGTGATCCAAGATCATTGGAATCAAAGAGATTGAAGGCAATTCACATTCAGTGGGTAAGATTTTATCTTAGAGTTAGAAATGAAACACTAAGTGTTTAAGGAATTTTAACAATTATATAAATAGTTTAATTACATTCTGTTATAGTAAACGATTTTATATATTGACATTATTGTTTTTACTTATAATTCATAGTAAATTTGTACTATATTGTGAAACTGCCTAGATTGGTCTGTATTTTAATTTACAGGTTTAATTTGGATAAAATTAAAAAAAAACAGATAGTATATTAAAAAAATTACAAAAAACAACATTGATTTTTATAAAAACCAACATTATTTAGCATCAATCAACATTGGTTTTTAATAAAATCGATGTTGTGTAGTTATGTTAGCATTGGTTTTAAAAAACCAATGTTAAGGTTGATACTTTCAATGTCAATGATTTGAACATTGATTAACAACTAATGTTGAAAGTCTAAAAAATCGATGTAAAATGCTATTTTTTAGTAGTGTTTAACTTAATTAAAACAAATGTTTATGAAAAAAAGTTTTTTATGAAAATATTTGCTTCTTAAGAAAAAGCATAACACAAAAAACAGTTTAAAAAAATACATTAATAAGCTTAAACAGGTTCTCTTATTAAAAAAAGATTTTTTAAAATAAATAAGCACAAACAAACGGCCCTAAATCTCTCTATCAAATATGGCTTTCTCTTGAGTTTAACCTGACACCATAGTATCATCTTTATTTAAAAATTTAACTATCCCTTTCCACATTTTGAGACTAAAATCATGTTCCATAAAGCCTCACTTTGGACTACTAACTTCTATTTTTAATTCTTCATAAGTGCTAAGTCGAATAATTCAAAGTCTCTCACCCTTAAACCTCCCTTTTTTCACTAACATACTCGTTCTCTTTTGACCCAAACTACTTCTGTCCTATCCTCATAATTACTCCAACAAATTAATTCTTTAAATTTATAATATTTATGAAAATATTATTACTACTGACTGGCGAGACATTTGTTATTTTTTTTATTCACGTATGAGAGGTGGAGGATGCATGCATGCATTTTAGCGGCTTGGAACCATATCCTCACGAGTAATTTGTCAGTGTTTGCAGTGTGTGGCCATTCCCAAGGAATAGCTGTTCCCGTCAGTTTTGCATTTTGTGGTCCTTAATCATACCTCCAAGACCAAAATCGTAGTTACTATACTTTTTTTTCAAATTTCAATATTAAAAAAAAAAAAGCATTATCCACATCAAATTGATGGAATCAGTACAAAAGTATAAATGTGCATCTCGTCATCTATCAAATCTGTATGCATTTTTTAATATTTTCATTTTGAATTATAACTCTAGATTTTAGTGAATCAGTGCAAAACTTATTATAGTCATGTAGTAACTGTAGACGACCTCAAAAGAAAAATGTGTAGTAACTGTAGACTACATATATTAATTAAATTTGTTATCAAGTATGTATTGGGTTAGGGATGACATATATATTGTCCAGCCTCTTTCCCCGTTTTATTTGTGCCGATTCTCATTTAGGAATATTATTTTACTCTTGCCTGTTCTTTGATTCCAAGCAAAGACCCTGAAATTATTTAAAAGAAGAAAAAAAAATCTTACTTTAGTCCTATAAATTATATAAATTAGATATTTTAATCCTTAATAAAATTTTGAAAATATTTAACTTCTTAATAATATACTTCCTTTCTTGGCTGATAATAAAACTTCTTTTTTTATATAAAAAAGTCATTATTCTAATATTTTATTAATATATTTTTAATCATTTTGAATAAAAAAGCCAAAAATTAAATGGCATTTCATAAAATTTAAGAGTGAAAGAAAAATTTAAATTTTGGAGATTAAAGTTGAGTCCTCGTTTTATCGGTCCTTTCCAAGTTTCTAAAAACATAGGTACAGTAGCTTATCAAATAGCTTTACCACCAAATCTCTCCAACCTTCACAATGTTTTTCATGTCTCTCAACTCCGTAAATATATTTCTGACTTGAGTCATGTTTTAGAATCTGAATCAATACAGTTAAAAAAAAATTTAATTATGAGCTTGCCTTCGACAAGAATTTTGGATAGAGAAATAAAACAATTAAGAAATAAGTCTGATTGGTAAAAGTAGCGTGGGGAAAAGGACGTTTGGAAGAACATACTTGGGAATTAGAATCAAAAATGAGGAAGAAGTACCCGAATTTGTTTACAAGTATTTACAAATTTTGAGAGCAAAATTTTCTTTTTAGAGGGGGTGAAATGTAACATCCTCAAAATTATATTATGAGTTATATTTATGATTTATTATGGAAGTAGGATGAGAGTTGGATACAAGAATATGATAAATTTTATTTGAACATAAACTGCCCAAAACTTCCATTTCTGCCACCCGAATTGAGAAATTTATTTCTCTCTCAATTATTATCCAAATTTAGTGTATAATGTATGGAATTAAAGATCTAGATGTCTACTATAACATATAAAAATTTCAGATAAATATAGTTTGTGTATTGCTTGCAGTAATTAAAACCTTAAGGGATGTCAGTATGAAATTTCTCAGTTTGTTGGTAGTTTTGAAGTCTAGATTAAAAATGTTATATAACTCCAAATAATGCATGTGATACCTTGTTAGAAAGCTTAGGAAGTCTAGTTTAACATACTAGGATATGCTAATTTTTGGACTAGTATATTGGTACGAAATAAACAATGAGTGAACCCCATCTAGTTAAGTGTTTCTAGCCTTTTGGACCTTTTGGATTGAGCACGACTTGTAACTCTTGGAATTTTGGCCCAAGGAATCAAATATTCAGCTCAAATTTGGACTATCCAAAAGTGTATTCAGGTGGAAAAGCAATAGAATAGGCATAGCTAAGTGAACTAATAGGAAGAAAAATTTGGTAAACCAAAATCAATGGTAAGTTAATGAAGATAAGCTTTTTGAACCAACCTTTCTAGGTGGCCTTCAAGGTGGAAAGCAAGCATTAAATGAGGGAATCTTGCAAATAAAAATCTAGTTTCAGCCAAGACATAAGCACTAATCAGATTGTGTTTCATGTCCAAGCCTTTCCACATGGCATAAAATCAAGTCAAGATAAAGCTTAAGTCATAAAATCTTCTAAGGTAAATGATTAGCTAGTTAGAATCTAATTAAACTAACTTATAAACCATTTTATAATCCAACTAAAACCCTTACATTTGAACCAATTAACATAGTATAAATAGCTTGGCTGGTCCAAATTTTTTTTCATAAACCACTAGCACCAAAACTCATCCCATGGTTACTTGCTTCCTTGCACCTAGCTTTTCATTTCTTATCTTCTCTTATTACTTTCAAACCATAGTTTCACCTCTACATCAAATTTTCTTCTTTTCAAGACTTCATTCCTTAGAGGATTTACAAGAGAAGCAGCCACTTAATCAATTTCAAATCCAAATCCATTTGAGGTAGGCTAGGCATAAATCTCCAGTTAATCATTTGTTTGGATTAACATATATGCTTAATTGGGTATATTTATGATTATTATTTAGGTTGGAAATTCATGTTATTTGAAGGTTATTTTATGATATGGACATGTTTATTTAAACCATAGGATAGGTGATGATTTATAGGCTGAAATATTGGTGATGTTTGGAAGTACATTTGGTGATCTTTGGAAGCGATTTTGATGATATTTGGGCTGTTTGTTCATAGTTTTATTATGGTACTGTTTTGAATTAATTTTTAGAATTAGAGGTTGAATGGTATGTAGATAAATGGTTCAAATGCTTGAGTAATTAAATTTGAGGATGAAGGAGTAAGGTGGTGGGTGAAAGGAGATTAAAATGAATGCTAGCTTATAATTTTCTTGTGAAAGTTTAAAGGAGTTAGAAATTATTTGAAAGATATATTGTGGTTTATTAGTTAGACTACTAACATGATTTGTTTGTAGCCTGAAGATATTAAATTGTCATGCCTAAGTTGGTATAATTTTGCTTGAATAAGGTATGGTGGTTTAACCATACTTGTGGTACGTATGATGTTATGACAACAACAATTCTTTTCATAAGGTGGTATGTATTTTGCTTATGGATTTTATTATGAATGGATTTTGATTGATGATATATTGATATGTTGATTTATGTTTCCAAGTCCAGTACAAGATCTGTGAAACAAAATTTGATACTACATACAGTACGATATGTAGTGACTAGGTGCAGATACATAGAATAAATCATACATGTTTGCGTAAGACAATCACAGTGTCTACATCCAGTACGAGGTGTAGCTACATACAGTATGATATGTAGAAGCCATGTGCACCCTGGGGAAATTCATTTCATGCATTCATATAGTTTGCATAATTATTTTATGATGATTTACTAACGTACTAACGTGTTTTGGTTTTGCCTACTGAGAAATTTTATTTCTCACTAGATTTGTTTCATTTTTTTATAGATGGTAACAATGGTCAATTTCATTGATGCCTTGGACTGATGATGGCACAAAGATAAAGAATTGTCTCTAGGAAATGAATAATGAAAGTGTTGTAGTATCTTTATGTTTTGTTGAGAATGACTCTTGTACAAGGACTGTGGCTACATATTCTATATATCAGTTTAACAACCTCTATAACTTCTATAATTTATATGTTTTAGAATTTATACTAGGATACGTTCAGTAAAAATAAAATAGTAATTATCTAACGATTCTTAAAAATTTAACCCTAATAAAAATATAAGATCTAGAACAATTTTAGGTCGTTACACTTTTTATACTATGTAAAACAATGGCAAAGGATTTTATGATGAATGCATTGAAATTGCAAAAGTGTGGTTTTCAACCAAAAAAAATTATTACCATTTCTTACTTTGTAGAAAAAATATAGTAGAAAATAATTGTGTCATTTTTTTACCTTGTAGAAAAAATATTTATTGACATTTTTTTACTTAGTAGAAAAAAATATTGTATCATGCATTTTAGAAAACATTTGGAAACAAGGACGCACAAGTGAAGGTAGATAGAGTGACGCCCTCTTTGCAAACAAGAAAGTAAGGGTGAAGGCAAACAAGGTAGCATCTCTTTTGCAAATGAAAAGCCAAGGGTGAAGGAAGATAGGGTGATGCCTCCTTTGCAAATGATAGAGCAAGGGTCAAGACAGTCAGGGTGGTGCCTCCTTTACAAATGAGAAAGCAAGCCTCTACTTGATGCTTCCTTCACTGACAAAACATCTACTGGTGTCAAATGCCAGATTGGCGTCTCCTACAAAAAGACAAAGCTCAACATGAGGGGCCACTCAGAGAGTGACATCTCCTACATTTGACATGGAAAAAATCACCCAACAGGTAAGTAGTTTGCAAAAATGACCCTAAGTAGTTTTCAAAAACACCCAATTTGGTAAATTGTTTTACCAAAAAATCTATTATGGTAAAAAAAAGTCCATTTTTAGCTTTTATTTTAATTTCGATAAACTATCTTTTTAATTCCTAAACTTTTTAGAATTAGTGATTTTGGTCCTTGAAATTTTTATTTTTTACTCTCTTAACTTTTGTTTTCATCCATATTTTTAGTCCTATCACTTTTTTTTGTCTTTATTTTTAATCCTTTTAAGAGATTGTCTTTACTTGTAATCCTTTTAAAATACTAAACTTAAGGATAAAAAAAAGGTTAAAGTACTAAAAGTCAGTAAAAAAAAAGTTGAATGATTATAAACAAACAAAAAAATGTTTAGGGTCTAAAAATAATTTTTTTAAAATTTTATTGATTAAAAAGATAGTTAACCCTTTTAATTTTTATTCATTAACTTATTAGTAACAAAATTACTAAAAACTAGTTTATATATATTTAGACTGTGTTTGAATAAATAGTTTAATTAAATATATATTCAATAAATTTATAATGAGAGTCTATATTATAAAATTGATTTTAAATTTAATAAAATAATTTAAAATATAATTTTATAAGATTTATCATAAATTTTATTGAAATATATTAAATGTTATAAAATTATAAATTGATAAATTTAAGTAAAATTTATGTAAATCCTTTAAAATATCCTCTTATGTATACAATTATTAAAAGTAAATTTATATGTATTTTTTAGGAGAGAATTTTTAACTCCGCCTCTGTGTGCTTGCATGCATGGTCGGTCCCAAATCAGGATAAAGGAGGAGGGTTGGTGTCAGGTGTTGCGAATCAACCGTAAAAAATAACTATTTTTTATGAGATGAACCTTTATGATATTTCGTTGGGCCGACGTACCCTTCATAGTGACACGTTACATCGGACCCTGGATGTAGCAAACAATGGGCTAGGGCCCTTGCTAAAAGGCAAGGCACTACATCGATCCCGTGATGTAGTGATAAGTGAGCTAGGGTCCTTGCCGCAAGGCAAGACGCTAGGTCTTCACCTGGATTTGGTGACAAGTAGACAAGGGTTCCAACGCGCAGATGGGCGAGCGTGGCAGGCAAACACCATCCAGGGTTAAGGATGCAATTGGGAAGCTGGAACATAGGAACATTAACGGGTAAACTGAGGGAGTTAGCAGATACTTTTGCAGGAGGGATGTGAATATTGTTTGCTTGCTAGAAACTAAGTGGGTTGGAGAAAAGGTCAAGGAAGTGGATGGCACCGATTTCAAGTTGTGGTATGCAGTTATAACTAAGAGTCGAAATGAGGTTGTAATTATGATTGATAGAAGTTTTAGAAATAAAGTCATTGACGTCAAAAGGAAAAGTGATAGGATTATGATGATCAAACTTGTAATGGGTGATTTAATTTAAAATATCCTTAGTGTGTATGCACCCCAAGTTGGACTGCAATCAAATGAAAAGAACCAATTTTGGGAAGACTTGGAGGAGGTTTTGAGAAGGATACCATGAGAAGAGAAGATTTTCCAAGGAGGAGATCTAAATGGTCATGTTGGTAAAAGCAGTGGAGGTTTTGATAGAATTCATGGAGGTTTTCACTATGAGACGAGAAATGATATTAGAGAAGATATCTTGAATGTTGCGCTAGCCTATGATTTGATGCTAGCAAACACATTTTACCAAAAAGAGAGTCTCATCTTATTACATATCATAGTAGCCAAAATCGTAGTCAAATTGATTTCTTTATGGCTAGAAGAGAAGATAGAAATTCTTGTATCGATTGCAAGGTGATGGAGGTCCATTGCAAGCTAAAGGTCTAGAAGGGGAGCTTAAAGAACTTCCTTTGGTGAGCTTTAAAGGACCCATGACAAGAGTTAGAACCTAAGCATGTCAAGACCATGTCAAAACTAACTTATATCTTTTGGACAAGCATGAAGAAGTATACCAACTCAGTGCAACACAAAAGAAGTCATGTCTGTTGTTATAGATTACCATCTGTCTGTGATACATTACTAAGGCACTTTGTAAAATAGTTTCTATCTGTGGTAATCAATTACCAGATAGTTGTAATTGATTACTTAAGCATCTGTAATATGTAAAAACTCTATTTTAATCTATTACAGGGACAAATTAATCGATTACTTCAGCATAAAAACTGCACTTCACATGCTGGGTTAGCCAAGGGTCACTTTAGGAGAAGCTTGCATTTCAAGCTTCATTTGGGCTTCATTAAGTTTGCATTACAAGCTTCATTTCATATACATTTAGCTTGTAATTTCGTGGCCTATATAAGCTGCCCAAAAACTGATTGTAAATAACTTTGAGTTCATTAATACAATTCTGAAAATTGTGTGAGAGTTTCTCTCTTGTTCTTGCGTGAGAACCTCTTGGGTCTTATCAATGGTTTCTTAATGCTACTATGACGATTCTTTCTAGACTTATTAGAGAGCTTCTCCACGGTGTCTTCCATCTTCATCCCTAACCTTTCTTCAAACTTCCATTCCTGCACTTTTAAGCTTCCTTTCATTGAAGGACTGTTTGAGTTCTTGAAAGATTCTTGAAGAGTCGGCTTCATTGCAAGTTAGATTTGGAAAAACTAATGGCTAATGGGTTCAGCCATACATCCTTTGGTATCTAGAGCCTAATCCTTGTGGAATTCTTCTTCAAGTTCAATTTTTAGAGCTTCTTCAAAGGTAAAAACTGCACCCATACGAAAATCCATAAATCGTATTCTAGTTCCTTTTGTTGTTGTGTTTTTGTGAAAAGCTTGGTGGTGTTGGGCTTGTTGTGTGTTCCGCAACATAACCTAGCGCTTTTCTTCAAGTTCCATGTGATTTTATGTCCTCTTGTTCTTCATGTGTTCTTGATATTTTTCTAATTTTCTAGTCTTGATTCTTGTCAATTTTTGTTAGTAGTGTTTTTGTATTGTATGACTACTTGTTTTAATTCTACTCTCATGCCTAAACTGAATTGAGTTGTTAGAAGCAAATTTTACAATTATTGTACATTGTTTTTTAGTGATTCATTAATTTTCATTAAAAAAAATTGAACTTGTGCAAAAGAAAAATAAAAGCTTACAAACATTTTGTGAAAGAAACAAGAAAAGGCAAAAGAAAAATATTTTGGTACAACCAAAGACATTATTGAATGGTGGCTGAAAAAAGTGAAAGAAAAACAGAATTTTGAAGCAAATCAAAGTTACAAAAATTACAAGTTCAAATTTCCTTTGAACCACAAAATTAAGTGAACTTGTATGACATGCAAATTTGATGAAATTTGGCTTCTAGCAATTGAATTTACTTGGCATATACTCCTTGTGCAGTTTGGTACAGCCAATATATGTAACACCCTCATATTTCCATATACATGTGAATTTTCTGTAAGTATGCATTTCTAGATAGAATGACAAAAATACACTTGAACATTTTGAAAATGACACAAATGTCCCTTTTAAAAAGACACAACTACCCCTGGACATTTTGCAAAATGACCAAAATACCCTTTGGCTCTGATAAAGCCATATAGCCTCAATAATGCTAAAAACACCTGGCAAAAATACAGTATGCTCCTAGATAAGGAATTATTAACATTTTTCATAAAGAAAAACCATGAAATAGAATTTTTAAAAATTTTGGAAAATGTTTCACAGAGGATTTAATTTAAAATAACTTGAGTTTCATAAAAGCACAGAAAAAGGAAAGATGCGATCTGTGAAATTTTCTCTTAATTATGGGAGGAATGAATTCTTTAATAAAGTAGTCTAGATATTTTACTAATTAAAAACAAAATGAACCAATGAAAAATTAGATAAAAATATTGAAAGAA
>PYAF01001103.1:350963-362162 GCA_007407185.1 Glycine tomentella | reverse complement strand
TTGATGCCATGATGATGGCTTTGATCTCTGTGAGACGGCTGAGAGAGCCAGGATGAGGTGGAATACCTCTGATGCTGAGAGCATCCAGTTATGGACCCAGATGGCTGGGATGTGTGAAAGCTAGGATATTGTCCTAGTCTTTGTATGTGTGAGCTAGGAGGATTTCCTCAGCTCTGTTTATATGTTGTGTTTATGCTTGCTGGTGAACCAGGGTTAGGGAGGATTTCTAGAACCCTGAGTTTACTGAGACGTTTGTCTCACCCTGTGTGGGGTTTGTGGTTTTCAGGTACTTCTTGAGGAGAAGAGCGATTTCAGGGCAGGAGGCCCGAGTGGACCTGATAGGCTGGATGGGAGGCTGCAGTAGAAGACCAGAGCCGAGATTCAAGGATTGAAGCAGGTCTTATATCTCTGTGTAGTTGTAGGGTATGTGTATACCCATTTCCTGTACATATTATAATGTATGACCCAGCTGTGGTCTTGTTTTTGAGCATGTATATGTACAGATGATGAGGATGTATATATGTATGTTTCCTCCTGATCGTCTCTGTATGATTATGTTGGGTATCTGCCTATAGTGTTGTTATGTTTTATCTGGATCAGCAGGGGCATGTTTTATGTTCTTTTTATATATGGTTTTTATATTCCATTCATAATGTAATCAAGATAAACGATTCTATCGCTTCCGCATCGCGCTTAGTTAACGCTGATAGCGTGTTATGTATATCATTGATGATAACATGCCGGAGACGTCCGGGGTGTTACAGAATGAAAGACGGTTATATGTGGAAACCATCTTTGATCGTTTTTGAAATTTTTTTTTTGACATTTTCTAAGAGGGTTATGTTGGAAACCGTCTTAGAATGGATGTACCAAAGATGATTATATGTGGAAATTGTCTTTGATTGTTTTTTATTTTTTATTTTTTGACATTTTCTAAGACGATTATGCTGGAAACCGTCTTAGAATGGTATGTATCAAAGACGGTTATATTTGGAAACCGTCTTTGATTGTTTTTGAATTTTTTTTTTTTACATTTTCTAAGACGGTTATGCTGGAAACCGTCTTAGAATGGTATGTATCAAAGGCGGTTATATGTGGAAACCGTCTTTGATTGTTTTTGAATTTTTTTTTTTTACTTTTTCTAAGACAGTTATGCTGGAAACCGTCTTAGAATGGTATGAATCAAAGACGGTGGTCACCGTCTTTGATTGTTTTTGAATCTTTTTTTTTTTACATTTTCTTTTAACAATTTTACCATTGATAACCGTCTTACAATCGCGTTTTCATATGTTAAATGCTATAAAAGGAATCATTAATAGGAAAGCTAATACATGAATAACAACTAACAATTGCTTTTTATTTCAATAATAACATTAACATAGTTGTCCAACTTGAATTGATAAAAATAATTGCAAAATTTGAACTACAAACCAATGGAACATGTTGTCCTTCTTTCAAACAATCATCTTACTAATTATTTGTCAACAATACACTCATTTGTCAATACATCCACAACACATCTCACATGATCATCCAAATAACACATAAGGGCTTTTTTAGGACCAGTCAAGAAGTAGATTATCATTAAAATTTGATAAGGTGGATCTTCTTACACCATGGTCCTGATCAAAATAAATGGCTATGCCACATGATCCATAAATTCCTTGCTCATACTCAACACAATCAAAATCTGTCCAATTCAATTAAATTAAGAGGATACCAACATGTTAATAATGACTAACTCAACGAACATACAGGAATAATGTTCATTCAATCATTGAATAACAATCTATAAGAAAAATCAATCCAAAACTTATAACTTGTTAGTTTACTTCTATTGTCTTATCTACTTACCAGTTTTACATTCATGATTTTGTTGTATTCATGAAAGAAAAAATAACTTGAGGATCAACAGAACAACCATGGAAATCATAATTGTGCACGTGATACATTACTAAAGTCATTTAGTTCATCAGATCTTTATGCATTGACTATATCTTCAAATCATATATGTTGTTCTTCCAAGGAAGTGTACTTATCAAACAAGGAAGAGAACTTCTGTCTTTGTGTTGATATTTGACACAGCAAGGTTTACATCTTTTGGAAAAACATCCCCACATTACATGAGGCAGCATGCCATGTCCTTGACATGTGTTGGATGACACTTGACCTTCATGCTTCATGTGTTGGATGACACTGACAGTTCTGGTCATGGTAGTCCTTCGCATGATTTTGGGAAATGGAGATAACAAATCAATTATTTTAAGAAACGTTACTTTTATAGACGGGAGCAGGGATACCATTGAAGCTAAAACTAACTATTTATGGTTGATTCCTACAAATATTGTGCAACTGCCATGGGTATCTTCTGAATCAACAAAATAACTATAACCAAATTCATTTTACAAATTAGTAATGAAAGGGAATTTACAATTCACCTGCTATGATGATGGCAGACATCTTTCAATTAGAAGATAAAGACTGCTAAGAGTTCTATAGTTGAAATCAGGACGGTTTAAAAGAGCCTCTTCTGATGTATAATTATCAAAGCAGAAATGCTTGAAACCATCATCATACTTGCATTTCATCAGTATTTTCTACAAACAATGTTTCAGTAACAAAGTTAAGATACATGTTTTAATCCATACTGTCAATTCAATATAAAAAGTAAAAAGCAAATACACATAAATCAATAGTACAAGGATTAGTCAGCACTCAGCAACATTCATAAAATTTCCATGGTTAAATGTTTGTAAGCAATGCAGAAGTATTTAATTCCATCTACTAGGATTTTCCCAATTTTTAAAACTCATAATTTTCTCATGGGACCTGATCACACATGATAAACAGTAGACCAAGCACAACCACATGAAATACTAGGAAAAGATTTAAGTTTTTCCAAAACCAAACATGATGTAGTGCTTCTTCGATATTAGGATACATAAATTCACAAAGGCAGTATAGTTCACTAACACAAGTACCCAGGAAAGAGAGTTTACACTACCCAAAATTGTTCTAAATATCTTTGAAATTCCATACGTAGACATGTCCACAATCAATACAGATATAATAGCATAAAAATTCAAACAGAATATGACCTTTTCTATCTGGACATCTTTCTTTCTCAACAATGCTGCATAATCACAATTGGAGGTAACAGGACCAGGAGTTTTCAACTTACTCTCCAATCTAGCCACCTCTTTTTGCAAATGCTTTACCAACGCCTTATCAGACATCACGACATTAACTTGTGCTTTAGTGGTCACTTCTTTTGCACAACAAGCAAAAAGAAGTGTGTTTTTGGTTTGCTGAACATGGCTTCGTGCAGGGCTCAAAGTGCAAATGATAGTTGTTCTATCATTTCCACCCAAACAAGGCTGCAGTATGTGTGTCAACTTGGCAAATGGTGCAATTGATGTGTCTATGTCGTCCATTGCTGCATTCATTCACATTATGTCAATGGAACTTCAAACTTCTTTTCTATTTTGATTTGGTGTAGAAGAAAGACTCAACAGAAACTAGAAATTAGGAAGGGTGTTTATAGAGCATCATCTAAGATTTCAATGTCAGCACTAGGGAACTTCCAAGTTTTACATATGAACAGTTATATAGAGTAGCTCCTGCCTTAAATTTTGAACATGCAGAAGATTTCTAATGTAAAATATCTCCAATTAGAAATAGGGTACATTAATCTGTCTTCCTTTGTCTCAACTTCTTGACGATGGGTGAAATAAACATCACATTAGCTAGATTTCAGCACTTTAACAAAACTCAGTTTCATATATAAATTAACCAAAGAGGTTACCCTAATATTTTATATACAAACTCCATTAGCCTATGATATTATAATAGTGCAAAAAGATGAAGTATTGTGCTAGTCAGTTTCATGCATGAAGAATGTAAGCAACCTAATAAGACTAACCAATAATAAAATTAGATTTTCTAACTATATTAGAAACTACGTAAATAAGGAAGACATCATAAGCCAAGGAAGAAGTAGACAACCTAAGCTTACGAATAACTGTTCCAAGAGTAAGTAAGCTCCGGTTTCTAATAGCCTTCTTTTAATCTCATCCCAGCTGATGATGCCTGAGATGCGCGCTCACTCCCTGCCAAATCAACTAAATTCTGCAGAGAAACAAAAACGAATTAAATAATTATAAAATCTTTGATAAACATTTTATGCCCAGAACAATAGGGAATTTTAAAAAATGTTAACATACCACACTAGCTATTAAGGTGGCTGAGTTGCCTTTGCCCAGGAATTCCCTGGCAGAACTGTCCATTGTCTGAAAAAGATTGCAACTCCATTAATGGAATTCTATCAGTAAAATTATAAAACACAATATTTTAAGCATACAAGGGAAATGTAACTACCAATCTGATGATTTGGTGAGATCTAGAACTCTTTTCATTTAGGTATGTCTCTCCCACCTGTCTTTGAGCTGCAAGAATAAAGTAAGCACTAAGCAATATAGTGGTACCGACTACGGACTACCCTATAACAAGAAAACTATACAAAGTTCTTTACCTTCACTGAAGGCTAGAAGCTCTTTTAAATGCTCCCATACCTGTAGAGTCTCCTTTGTGAGTTTCTCTAAAATGGGCCCTTTCTAATGAAAATAATGAATCAAGAAAACAACAGTTAATTTTATACAAGAAAAGGTAGCACCATATTTTTTAGCCTTTGGTTAAAAACCTAGCCAATAGGAGAAAGACGAAAGAGATATACCTTGTTTTCCCACTCAAACTCAGCCCACATAGTTATGAGTGCCACATCGGCACAAGATGCAGGAGAAATGTAGTCCATGATGTCAATATGGATATCATTTTGAACAATAATTGTTCTCTCAAGAACATTAGAAGATGTCTCATAGACTATGTTACCAAATATAACTCTTGTTTCAGTTGATGAAACCTTAATGTTGGCTTTAATTTGTTTGCTTGATTCTGGAGCAAGCGTATAGTTTTGTGAACGCTTAACAAGTTTGAGATCACCCATGGTTGCTAACTCCAAACATAAATTCTAAAGAGTTCCTTGGTTCGGTTGATGATAGTAACATCAAGGACAATGTCATAGTGATGCACTGTGACATATGCTTTAGCATAAACAGGATCACTGAATCTAGTGAGCTGAAAAATGCGATTGAGCTTATTTGCATCATCTGCATCCTATGTAAATTCCCCAGTAGCATGTTCGAGATCGTCTTGAACCTTATCTTCCAGCTCAAGTTGGCTCATACCCTGAAGAGTCCAGAAGAAAAGAATACACATATTGACCATTAGAAGAAACACCAAAAGAGCTAGTGTACTTAAACAAATGTTGATTGTTACAAAATTTATAAGCCACTGGCAGGAATTACATACATAAGGCAATTTAACATCATAATTCAAGTAATACATGTAAATACAACCAAGTTCACATCATGCAAAATGAAGAACTTGAGAAATATAATCAAACAATAATTCAGTTATACCCACACAAAAAGAGTGTATAATTTCAATTATCATACCTTCCTGCTCTTCAGATGGTAAAAATCAATAAGATCATCAGGCTGTGCATTAGAAATTTGAGCCTTAGCTTTAAACTCCTCAGTCTCACGATGTTGCTTATCTGCAAGCATTTTCACAAAACTCTGTCTGCAAGATTCTAGCCATATCTTCCTTAGTTCATCAGCAGTATTGCACAAAAATCTAATGCAGAGGACAATCCTATCATAAGAATCATTGTCAATTGGATGTGGATGAATTGAAGATTGACCCAGCTGCAGCATTGAGACAATGATCATCAACGCCTGTGTAGTTGCCTTATTAACTTCGGCTTTTGAAGTTTGAACCTCTTCCAACCTTAACATAAGTTTTGTCAGGCTACATGCAGCTACTGCCCCAAGAAAGAAATCACCTGAAAGTTTGAGTGATCTGAAGTTCCCAGTAGAGGACAGAGAACCCTGTACAAGGGTGGGTTGTGACATGGCAGTTTCCAGTGCAGCACTCTGGAATACATACAAGCCCAAAACCCAGCTAAGTAGTTCAAGGTTGTACACCTACATACAAATACATCTTAATATATAAGAACTACTGATTTATTTAAATTATGTCACCTAGACACCTAGGAATTGAGGCACAGAAACATGACACAAAATCAACACCTAAAACAGACACAAAACTTCAAAAATATGCAACACAATATAATGGATAGACATAAAAGGGAATTGTCATGAGTTATGATTGAAGGTGGTGTAACATGTTGACATAAGGGTAAGCGCAAAGAGGAATTACGTAGGCTATAACAAACTTGCATATGTGGCAACAAGTGTGGGAAGCATTGTCAGGCTGCATGGGATATAAGGGAAAAGAGGGGGAATGAGAGGGGTGGGCTATAATCATTGGGATAGTTTTGGGTGGCTGGCAGAGAAGAATACCTTCTCTGCTATTTTTCTTCTTATATGCATCCATATAAGAATACCATAAGCATAATCTTTCAGCTAAAATATAAGAATACCTTCTGATAACTGCCACATTTTAGTAAAAATAGGACTTATAGGATGGCACTTATCCATTGTTTTGATTAAATTTATTTACAAATTAACCCTAGAAACCTAGTCAAATTGTAGTTGTATGTACTTAAGTTATGATTTCATGTTTTGAGAAGATTCGTCCAAATTAATGGTGTATTTTGATAGGTTCAAAGATTTCGGAAGTGTCGAGCGTATAAAAGGCAAGAAAAAGGGGTGATCAAAGTAAAAATAGAAGTTTCAGAAGCAATCCAGGCCCAACAATCAACAAAGCCCAAAGAAAACTTCAGCCTTAAGATATAAGCTCGCCCAGGCGACCACATCTAGTACATTTAGCTCACCCAGGCGAGCTGCAAATTCCAAGGGGATAAGGGTTAGCTCACCCAGGAGACCAAAATGTGAAGGAATCACTCGCCTGGGAGACCAAAGCAGGCAAGAGGCAAAAACTATATATAGCCCACAGATTTTTAGGGAGAAGGCATGTTCCTAGGCACCATTTTAGCTACTTAACACATGTTTTAGGCTTAGGATCCTTCCTAGTTGAGAGTAGAAGGTTAGGGAAGTAAGGAAAGTGAGTTTTTGTAGTGGAGACTCTGCCGAAAAGAGGATCGATGACAAGCTACTTCGTCAGTGATTCTCTTGAGGAAGTTCTTTCGATGCTCGCCTAAGCTTCTCTAGGATTGGACATACTCTTCTTATCTCTATGCTCTTTTAATTTCTATGCATTATCTTATTTCTTATTGGTGACTTTATTCTATGCTTAATGC
This sequence comes from Glycine tomentella, assembly GCA_007407185.1. Classification (NCBI taxonomy): domain Eukaryota; kingdom Viridiplantae; phylum Streptophyta; class Magnoliopsida; order Fabales; family Fabaceae; genus Glycine; species Glycine tomentella. The sequence continues at coordinate 354,880 of PYAF01001103.1, read as the reverse complement.
TTGATTCTAAGTGATCGCTAGTTTCATGAACTTAACCCTAAAGGCGAATGGAAAGTAAATTTAGGGTTTGAACCGAATAATTTCACTCATCACGTTGCGTTGCTAGGAATAGGGCATAACGTTGTGATCGTATTAAACACGTGAATAGAATCTTAATGCTTGGGTATTTAATTAAATATGCGAGGAATCAATATTTAGTAAAATATCCTTAGGACTTTAATTGCGAGGAATCGAATTAGGGTTACTTAAACGTGTGCGTCAATAAGAATAGAAAAATAATGCATAGGTAAAATTAATCAAAGGGATAAGTAAGACGAAATTCAATCCTACGCTTTCCTTGACTTGAACTCGTTTATTTATTTCTGTAATTTTATCTTTGTTTTATGATACAACATCAAACAAATGAACATTCGCTTTAATCATCTGTACATAGACTATTAAACTGGTAAATATTTAAACTAAACCAAAGTAAACTCAAATCCCTGTGGAGACGAACTTTATAAATTTGTAAATTGCAACGATAACACGGTACGCTTGCTGTAAGTTCCTAACACCTTCTCAGTACCAAGACACTCTCAGCAGTCAACTGACAAGAGATGTAAGGAATTGAATCAATAAAATGAAAAATGTCAATAGATTGAATAATGAGTGTATTTGAATATACCATCATTTCCTTCAACATTTGATAGTAATTTTATTATCCTCTCAACCAACGACTAAGCAATTGCCACATTATGTCGCTCATAAAAATTGCCTCAGCAGTGGCTGAAGTATCCTGAGGTGCCACATTTTAACTACGCCAATTCATTCAGAAGAACAGCAATTTCAACCCTTCACTGCTCGAAGACAAGCAACAGGCACCTAAATGGGAAGAGGTGAGAAAATGAAGCAATAAGCACACATGTAGATTACTTAACAATTAACATTAATAAGCACAGCTCCCAAAATAATAAAAATGTGATGATAATTGGATACAAGTATGTTTAGAGAAAAATAACTATATCACTCTTTCCATGAAGTAGAAATTACTAGAAAACCCTTAAGATGAAAATTACAAAAAATGCCCTTGGCATTTTTAAAAATGACCAAAATACCCCTAGGTTGAATGACATAATTACCAAAATGCCCTTAGGCCAAAAATGCTCAAATAACTTTAGAAATTTTGTAGAAACTTGATGAAATTATAGAATACACTTAGCTGACTAAGTATCAACATATTTTGTGACACAAAACTCTAGAATAAAATTTCTACAAATTTTAGAAGATGACAACTTTGAGGCTGTATTCAAGAAAACTCAAGCATTAGAAAAATCTGGAAAAATGGTACATAAAATCTATAGAATTTTTTTCTAATTATATGATGAATAGACCTATTTAAAATGGTTTAGTAATTTTGACGGTCAGAAGAAGTATAGACCAATCAAAAACAAGATAAAGATGTAGTCTAGAATGAAAGGTTTATGTATTGCCTTGTATAAGACTGTTTGGGATTAATTTAAACTATCATTGGGATAAATACTTAGGAACCTCTAGAATTCTAATATTCAAAATTTTCTTTAGATAAAAGAATTCAAATAAATTGGATTTCTTTTTAAGAAAATACCATATTGAAACTAGATTTTTATTCATCATCATAAATGACCACATGTAGCATGAAAGGAAGAAAAATTTGTATTCCTTTCCTTTGAGCTTGTCTTTCACGTGAAGAAGCTTGTAGAAGGAGAAAGAAACTTCATGATAAGTGTAACACCCCAATATTTTTACTTATTGAATACGGATTCGAAGTAGTCCTTTAGTATGATTAGCAAATTAAACTTTACTAACTAGCAAGATTTTTAGAATTTAATACATATTTTGAAATAAAATTCAATTTAAGTTATTCTAATCACTAGAAAATTAGAGGAGAATGATGAATATGATTTTAGGAATTTTCTTGTGATTATGGACTAAATAAACTAAGTTATTAAGATAGTTTAGTGATTTTGCAAATTAAGAACAACAAGAAAACAAGATTTTTGCTATTTCATGGAATTAAAGGAAAATAAGTGTAGACTTGGCTTTGGGAACAAAGTTGGCCGTGTGAAAAAAAGGGGGAAAGGAATGGAAAATCAAATCAAAGTTGAAAAGATAAGAACAAATTAATAAGCACATGTGCAAGGAAATCATTAGAATACAAAATATCTAAATATAAAGTAAAAAGCAAATATTATTGGAACCAAAGGAAGCTTGCTACGGTCAAGAGGAAGAAAAAAAAATATAGCAGCCCTTGAATCATTGAGCTCACGTGGAATAGCAAAGAAAGGAAGGGGAGGGGGGCCAATTCAAGAAAGAATGAGGCAACCAATAAGAATGGGACTAATGGAAAGTGAAGCAAGAATTATTGGGGGGACAAAAAGAATCTTTAAATAAATTCTTAGCTTAGATAGGATAAGGCCACAATAAAATTCTTCCCAAACTACTATCATCCGTGCAAACTATGGACAAAAGAGGATTGAGTGGACCAAAAGAAAGCTTGGAGAAATTGAATCTCTTGATCTTGCTATATAAGGAAGGAAGCAAGTCAATTTTTGGGACAGCAAAAAGAAGAAAAATCGTGCAGCCTTTCACTCATCTCACTTGACTTTTTAAAGCTTCATTGAGTCCACATCCAAAAAGCCTTAACCGTAAAAATCATATACTCTTGTGCCATCACTTTCACAAAAGAGAAAACAATACCCACTCTAGGCAAGGTCACGTGAAATCAAGAATCAAGGGAGCAAAGTGGTTGAATTTTGGAAAAAACACTTAAGGTATGGGGGAGTCTTGCTAAATAAAATTTAAGTATTAGCTTACCTCTAATTAATCTCTAATTTCAACTAATTAACTACTTGAGTTAAGATAGAGTTAAGTAAAAAGTATAAGAGGAAGAAAAAAAGAATCAAGTTTAATTATTTAAAGTTATTTGGATGAATGAAGCAACCCATAATTAAGCTAAGCACTTAACTTTTTATTGTTTAAAATAATATAGTTTCATAAATTAAGGAATTAATTAGGATAGTTTAATCTCTAATATTTTAGGATTAAAGCTAAGTTTAAGAGAACTTTAAGATTAGTATGTTAAACTATTTATAGCTTTATGTCCTGTATAGGGCTGTTGTATATTTTGGTGGTAGTTGCTGTATATTTTGATTTGGTGGCTGCTGTATATTTAAAGTTTATATGGTTGCTGTATGATAAATTATTTGGGCACCTCTGTAATTAAATATTGTTGTAGGATAATTTCATTGGTTGCTGTAAGATAGCTGTAAGTTAATCCAATAAAGCTGTATGCTGTTGTTGCTGTATATGGATTAAGTTGTATGTTGATGTTGTTGTATGACTAAGTTATACGTTGCTGTAACATAAAGCTATATGTTGTTAAATAAATCTGTATGTTGTTGACGTAGTTAAATAAAGCTGTAAACATATTTAATCAATATTGTATGCATGCTGTTGCTGTATTTAAATTGTTGCTTGCTGTTGCTGTATTCAAATGGTTATGGTGACATGAGTACGTAGGTATAATAATTTCTAAGTATGTAACCAAGAAGAAAAAAAAATATATAATAAAGATTTGATACCAAGATTTATGGAAAGAAGTATTAAGTGGTGTGATATACTTGTGTGATCCTTGATGTAGGATTAAAGAAACAAAAGTTCACAACTTGATTTAATGAGTACAAATAATGATGTTGTAGTAAACAATGGAGATATAATGTGTTGATGTGATTAAAAATGCATACGTGATGAATAATGAGAAAATAAGATGAAAAGAGTTATTCAAGCATGATTCAAGATGATGAAAATGATTTGAGAAGTGTATCATGTGATGATGTGAGTTTGAGATGAAAATGATGAGAAGAAAAAGAATAATTAAAAAGATGAAAAATGAATCATTC
>PYAF01001103.1:301595-342464 GCA_007407185.1 Glycine tomentella | reverse complement strand
TCCTCCTCCTCCCTTTATATAGTGGTGAAGAAATGATTACTTAGAGAAAAATCTCATAAGCCATCATTATTCCTTTACAAGTGTCCCTACACTTGTTATAATCTTAAGGCTTCCTTTCTTTCTTCCTTCCAAGTGTCCTACCACTTGGCATGATCTTAGAGCTTCTTTTCCTTTGCCTCCAAGTGTCCAAAATCATGAATTTTCTCCATTTCTCTTGCATTTTCGTGGAGTGGTTTGCCAAGGAAGATTTTTATGCTTTTTCTTTCATTCTTGAGTTTATCCCAAACTTGTTTTAGTAAAATTCTAATTATGGATTCGTTAATCGTTGGATCTCTTTAAAATTTTAAAGGTACTCTACTATCTCACATATGTAACGTTTGACCGTTGGGATTGTTGAAATAATGTCTAGAGATGTCCATGTGCAAGATGGAAGAGTGTAGAGAAATCTTGGCTTGATTTTCATGTTACTTTGCATCCATGCCATACAAGTGTCTTCCACTTGTTTTCATCTTATGGCTTGCTTTCCAAGTGGCTTATCATGAAGTTTCTTTCTCCTTCTACAAGCTTCTTCACGTGAAAGACAAGCTCAAAGGGAAGGAATACAAATTTTTCTTCCTTTCATGCTACATGTAGTCATTTATGATGATGAATAAAAATCTAGTTTCAATATGGTATTTTCTTAAAAAGAAATCCAATTTAATTTGAATTCTTTTATCTAAAGAAAATTTTGAATATTATAATTCTAGATGTTCCTAAGAATTTATCCCAATGATAGTTTAAATTAATCCCAAACAGTCTTATACAGGGCAATACATAAACCTTCATTCTAGACTACATCTTTATCTTGTTTTTTATTGGTCTATACTTCTTCTGACCGTCAAAATTACTAAACCATTTTAAATAGGTCTATTCATCCTATAATTAGGAAGAAATTATATAGATTTTATGTACCATTTTTCCATATTTTTCTGATGCTTGAGTTTTCTTGAATACAGTCTCAAAGTTGTCATCTTCTAAAATTTGTAGAAATTTTATTCTAAAGTTTTGTGTCACAAAATATGTTGATACTTAGTCAGCTAAGTGTATTCTATAATTTCATCAAGTTTCTACAAAATTTCTAAAGTTATTTGAGCATTTTTGACCTAGGGGCATTTTGGTAATTATGCCATTCAACCTAGGGGTATTTTGGTCATTTTTAAAAATATCCAAGGGCATTTTTTGTAATTTTCATCTTAAGGATTTTCTAGTAATTTCTACTTCATGGAAAGAGTGATATAGTTATTTTTCTCTAAACATACTTGTATCCAATTATCATCACATTTTTATAATTTTGGGGATGTTACAATTTGTGCTTACTTGGCTAATCAACCAATCTTCTGAATACATGGAAACCATAGTCTCGGCTAAAATGAGAGCCTGTACACTTTCAGCAGGAGCTGCACATGAATAACAAGTTACCTATGTGAAACTGCAAAGAGGAACTGTCTTTTCATCTAAAATCTTTCCTTCAAACAATGGAGGGAAGTGCCTGAAATGTGCAATAGCAGTTTGTATAAAGGATTGTGTAGTAAACACTTGAAAAGAATGTTATTCAGAAGGTTAAAAGAACAACACCTTCTGCAGCATTTGAAGTCCATCAACTTGCTTCGAAAACAAATGAAGAGTGTTAATGTGATCACATATGTACTGGGCCCCAAATATTTTAAATGTGAAATTATTACTATCTATGATCATGAAATGAGAATCCAATACTAAAAGGCAATCTGCAGAGGCATGTTACCTATAATTAATTGAAAAAAATGACTTAACTTTCGTTATAAATGACTTAAGCTTTCAGGTCAGTTTGGTTCTTTAACACCAAGGTTCAATTTCAAATTTCCACATTTACTCTGCCTAATGATCTGATGAGAAAAAATCAATTGCTAATACAAATCCATTGCTAACACCAAGGTTTGTACTGAATGCATGTTCCAATATTTGAGACGAAGATCATGCCTTCATGATATGAAATGAACTTAATGTCATAGAACAATGTACAACTATTTGAATCGGAATATATATTGATCATATAAGCACCCACAGGCATAGAATCAAAAAATTTGTAGCTACAATTTGCAGCTAGTAGTTTCATAAGTGGACCAGTCGAACCTTATGGTTGTTTCATCCATTGAAATGGGGTAGCATCAGCACTATCGCAATCTCAGCCTAAACAATGACCTGCAAAGTAGTTTCATTTGCCGAACAAAATACAACACATATATATGAACAAAATGTTGAAGAGTAAATGGAAAAAAGCAAGCACTTTGCTAGTATTCCATTAAAAGCCTTCAACTTGGGAACAATGTCTACAATATATAATAAATGCAAAGGCGAAATGTTTTACAAAAACCTGTACGACATACAAAACAGCCTACATTTATTTGTTTTTTGATTCTAACAAAAAAGATGCCCATTTTTTCCTCAATGTTGTTATGGTCTCCATGTCTAACGTTGTGCCATCACTAAACCACTACAACAATAAGTCAAAAAACAAAATCATTCGTTTACATTTACAGTATGGAACCATTTTAACAAATTCAACTTAACATTCAAATGTGTTCAACTTGTTATACCTTGGTCCATTCATTCTTCAAACCCCCACTCACTATGTTCCACATCTAATGCATTGCGTAATACCCACATTCAAAGCCTACCTTTTGAACATGGCTCTAAATATCGGAACATTTAAATGTAAATTTCACATTTGCAAATAGAGTACGACAACACAATCTGCATGAAGGTCAACTAAATGTCTAACCTTGAGTTCAATCCAGTTTGGTGCAGATGCATTGCATTTACCATCGACACCCGTATTCAAACCCTTAAGTGAACTAATTTATGAAATGCAACATACATGTAGGTTAACGCATGAATTTTAGGTTGTATGGATAACTTCGGTTCATAATGTGAAAATATTAATTCTTGGTACAACTTACTTGTTAAGTATAGCTTTGATGTGAATATCTGGCTTCTTCCGTAATGAACAAAACCACACAACTGTATGAGTCGCCGGACAAAGAACAAAAAGCTGCCAATGTGCACTGCATTTTATATATATTAGCAACTAGAAATAAACAAGTACACTTATCTCTTATATGTCATTAGTTTCATACTCACTTATTCAAATAAGCTCCTAGGTACACCTCTCTTTGTGATTCCTTAACCCATGTTTGAATGTATTGTTGACTTTCTAATCGTCTGTCCTTTGCATTATGTATCATTTGAGACTCCAGGAACCTATACATGGAACTATAACCCCACCTTGTACTCCACTGATCCATAAACCTATTATTATCATTTGAAGTGAAATTGAAATTGTTAAACATGCATATTGTAACAATTAACTTTAAGTAGGACATGAAATGATACATTCAATGGCCTGTTACTTACATAATCCACAGCTGTAGTATAGAAATGTTCAAATACTTGTCACCTGATATAATTTCATTAATATCTAAATGTGTGATGAAGAATGTTGTTTCTACATTAGTCATGCCAAACTTTAATGGTTCCCATTTCAACTGTACAGGCCTATGGTAAACATCATAGACATTCTTCATCAATTCATCCAAAGGATCAACTGCTTCTGGAATGTTTTCTGAACTAATGTGTGCACACTACTACAAAGCGGGGAATCTAAGACGGTTAAAATAGCCCTTTTAAGACGGTTCCAGGACCGTCCTAGTATCGCGCGACGTAGAAAGGCGGACTTACTAAGACGGTTCAAAGACCGTCTTAGAAGGTGCTTCTACAAAAAAAAATTAAAGGGATTCTAAGACGGTTATTTTCTGTAACCGTCTTAGAATGTGTAAAAATTAAGACGGTTATTTTGCGTGACCGTCTTAGATTGTGCAAAAACTAAGACGGTTATTCTACGTGACCGTCTTAGAATGTGTAGAAACTAAGACGGTTATTCTGCGCGACCGTCTTAGTATGTGTAGTTTTCTAAGACGGGTATGTTAATAACCGTCTTAGAATATCTGCTATTTTTTTATTTAAAATGGTTTCTAAGACGTTTCCAAGCAACCGTTTTAGAATGGTTTTGAAATTCTAAGACGGTTTTTGATTTGACCGTCTTAGAAATTAACTAAATTAATTTTTTGAATATGTTTCTAAGACGGTCGTCGTGTATGACCGTCTTAGTAGGTTTATATTCTAAGACGGTTAAGGAGCAACTGACTTTGTTTATTTTTTTTTTGTCCTTTTTTCGTATTTTTTATCGTTTCTATTCGAATATGCTTTTATTTTTAATAAACAAAGAAAACAAAGACCAAAAGCAATTGAACCAATTGCTGCCATTTTACAATAAATTAATCAATTAGTATACAAAAATAAACAAGCAAGACAATCCAATGCGATTGTTACATATAAAAAAGTATTAGGTTCCAATGACAATTAAAGGCCCAACAATCCATGAAAAATCAGCAGAACAATTAACTTAAGTGTTACTTTGCCCTCAATTTTCTTCTTACATGGTTTGTCTGAAATCCCAGAGCGGCAAAACTCGGCCTTGTCCTTGTTGAAAGCCTTGTAGACTTCATCTTTAAGCTCCATGAAACAAGTCAGGCAGGTCATCCTCCTTGAACTTATGCAGCACTTCAAAGCAATGCGGTTAGTAGCGGCACCCCATCTCCACTGCCACAACATAGAAACAACTAAGAAATGTTAGGAAAATAGGTAGACATTTACAACAGGAACAGAAACAACCCCTTCCCTCTTTCATTAGCATGCACAATTGTCCCAAAACTGAAATTGCATTAATTTGTGTCTAAGAACTAGCATGTTACAAAAACAGTGAGACGCAACTTTCCATCATACCATATATTTTTATAGATTAACAGTACGAAACCTTGAAGTAGTAGCTGAACTCATTGCACAGTCATTATTACACAAAATGTTGGAATTGCAATTTAAAGAAATGTATACAAGAATACAAGGCTAGGGTGAAAAACTAAAAATTGTTTCAGTTGACAAAACTCGCATGGCTGAAGAAAACTGACTTACCCAGGCTAGTGACGTTTCATATCCCGAAATATATTTGTCACCCTTGGGGATAAACCTGGGAGGAATTTAAACAGCTGTATCACAAAAACAAGACCCATTAATAACTACAAATTGAAACCGGGAATTTCCATAGCTGTCCACAAAATACAAATTCAGATTCCTATTAATTTTATTGTTCAACTAAATAAATAAACAATAAGGGTTATTGCATAGAAGCGGCAGTTGCAGGTCTGAGTGTAGAACAATGATGGTGAATTCCATATGAAAGTTTAAGTTATTAGGTAGAGGCCAACGGATGACCTTGTATTTCTAATTCTAAGTTTCTAACACAAACAAGTACATCAAGTGAAAATGGACATGGCGACTCCATCGCAATTGGCAGTCATTAAAGAAAATAACATACCCAAAGTTTCACGCATGCATCGATGACAACTGGGATCGGACAGATAAAAATAGTTATAGCAGACTGATCAACTTCAAGTCCATAGTGCTCAACAATTATCTCTAGCAAAGTTTGCCAACCAGATTCAGAATGATACCTGAAAGCATCTCAGTATCCAACAACAGCAATGAACAACATGCATATTGTACTGAAGGCTAAAGCAATGCAAATTTGCTTAAGGGGTTCAGAGTACACGTATGGTATTTATACATCATAGAAGTGACTGACAAAAGCTATAAAATACAAAACACCAGAAAATATGAGAAAATAGGGAGCTGAAAATAAACAAGGGGGTGAGTGGGTCATAAAACCAATATCTTTCACTAGTAACGGTCCCCAAATTGTTAGATACTCGTCTAGTACCCTCCCTCAAGCTGAGAGTTGAAATATATCAACCATCTTGAAAATGAAGTGATAAAAATATGCAATCTTGCATTGGAGCCAAGAGGCAGCAGCCACTGAAGGTCACAAGAGCCTGTGGCAAAAGCACAGTATTCTTCTTCTACAGAGGTGTGAGGGAATAGAATTGTTTTGCCAGATTTGCAATTTGTACCCACCACTACTACAATTTGATCCCAATTTCAATGCCTGGGAAAGGTGTAATAACTTGATCCACTCTTGGATCATGAACTGTGTTGTGCCATCCATAGCACAAAGCATCATTTATGAGGAAGTTTGCTGAAGTTTGGAAGGATCTCTGGAAGCAATTCTGTCAAGGGGATCTGATTCAAGTAGCAGAATTACAAGTTGTATTGTTTCAAGCAGGGATCTATGCCTGTGACTGATTTTTCCACGAGATTGAAGGTGTTATGGGAGGACCTGATAAATTATAGGCCTATGCCTCAGTGTATTCGCCCAGTAAGATGCACTTGTGCAGCAATGAGGAATGTTAAAAGGTAAAAGGATCAGGATTATAAATCTGATTCCTATTGTTTAAATGATAATTCTGTTCAAGTTAGATCACAGATCGTTATGATGGAGCTGTTGTCTACTATGAATGGATTTTTTTTTTTATGGTTTTACAATATGAGAGGCATAATGGTTTGGCACTTTTTTTAAAAGCACCACTCAATGCGTAAGATCACATGCTTTTGTGATGGATCACTGATAAGATTGCTGAAAGTTAAGATCAATGTAGGGTCACTTTAAAAAAAGGTAACTAAATAAAAATAAGAAAATTAGGAAACAAGGAAATATCTCATCAAATTAGAATATAATCACAACATACGGAAAGAAGACATTGTATGCATTTAAACACACATTCCCAGTTCTGATACGTGTATTTTCTACAGCTTAAACTTGACAGATTCTAAGAACTCTTCTTGCTGATAAATCATAATTACTTGAAGCTCATTTGGTTGTTAATGAACTCGTATCTCTTCTGGCCAAGTAGAAATCTAAACCATTATTAACACAAAATATTCCATTCCTTAATGGCTTAATACATACAAAATGTTTTTCTCTGTTGATAGTTTACCTACTTTTTCTAATGCTATGATACTTCTTTTGAATGCATTATTTAATACATGGTACATGCGATACCATGAGGCAATCAATAATTCATTAGAAACCAAGATTCACAAAATGGAAGGCAATTACGAGTTGCAAAGGAAAATTACCCTAAGAATATGCCAGTCATCAGCATAATTATAAAAGCCTTCCCAGTATCTGAAATGTTGTTGATAATTTTATAACCTGTAAATTTGAGCAAAGCTACCTGCAGAACAGGAGCAAAGAAATAACATCAAAAGATATCAAATATGTATATTTCAGATTAAAGCACAACATAATATATTAGCAAATAGCCAAATAGTCATTGTGTGTTTTAGGATCTTGCCACAACAAACACAATTATACAGAAGTAGATAAACATACTTTACTCATATTGAAGTATAAAACAATAAATAAAGAGATCCTGTAAACTGTATCTGACCATATGTTGGCAAATGCTCTGCAATTTAGCAGTCTCCACTCTTCTCTCAACTCTAATCTGTTGGAACAACAAGTAAAATGGCAAAAAGGAGAATGAAAATACAACAATAAAAGGAACAGCAAAACAACAAATCAAGAAGGACTAGATTAATTTTCCTTTTGCTCAAAGCTTTCATCAGTTCTCAAGCTCTGTATAAGGCAGAATTCAGGCAATGAATGGTGAGCAGATTTTATAACATTAGTGAGGGGCATATTAAATGACAGGCAGTTACAGTGCACTCTTTCTCATGATGGGCTTGTGGACTTTCCTACTGAATCCAATGATCTTTTAATGTTCATATTATGAATACAGCTATAGTAACCAACACAAGAAAAAGAAAGAGCACCATTGAAGACGATCAGGCAAAAGAAAGGAGGGTTGATCTTACGCTTTATGCCTTAATTCCCACCAAACGTCATCATCAGAAAGAGGTGGCGATTTACCAATCTCAACCTCAAGCTCAAATCGTCCCCTCTCAGTTCTTAGTTCCTCGATTATTTGAAGTTTTTGATATCTTCTCACATCAAGCATTTGTGCTGCAAGTGGTACAGTCTTCACGTATCTATCAATAGCAAAAGGTTTTAATGGTTACAAGAAAATTTTCAATTCAAGAAGTTAAAACTAACACACAAGGGTGACATGAATAATCTGAAGAACTTTTACTCAATATCAAAGAAAGTAAAGAAGAAAAAAAGATAAAAATCATAGCTTTCTTACCAAAGCCTCTCTGACAAGGTGGTCATGAGTTTGATCCTTGACCCCCTTCTTCATAATTAAATTAAACTTCTGCGCGAGGGAAAGTGGGCTTGTCCAGAGATGCAAGCCCAAAGGCCTCTAGTGTGTGGGCCTAAATGATCATGCTATATATATAAAACTATTATTGAGTATCCACCTTATAACTGGGGCTATTAGGAAAATTGATCTTTAACACAAATACATTTGACTATTTGAGAACAAATAATGGTAGGATCAATACTACATCACATAATACTCTGCTAGTCAAAATGGTTTTTGATTCAATCGCACAATGTTTAAAAATGAGCATTTATATTCTGGCAAACTACTAATTTTTGTTGATGCTATATTTTTTTGGTAAAATGGTTTTTTGCATGCTGAGTTTCCATAGCATAGCCATGGGCAACCTATTACATCTTAGATTGATCTCACCTCTTTAGTACTCTGCCTCATTCCATGTACTAAAACATTGGCCTAGCCCACCATAATTCTAAATAATGGGCAAGACATTCCAATCATGTATCCATTCCATTCGCCTCATTCTCCTAACACATCACACTCCTACCAACAGCATGCAGAGAGAAGCACAAACTGACAGGCATATCTGTAATTTGTTTGTGTACAAATCTTGAAGTCCAAGAGAATCCATCTATTTGGGGACAAGGAAGACTACTTATAAGGATATAAATTATAAATTTGTGTTTTTATATGATACCTTCTGTTGGAGATTTTTGTTCTCACTGTCTCTTTCCTTCATCTTGGACTCCAATCCATGGATTGTTTCATCCAGCTTCTTGATTTGCAAATCCTTCAGCCTTACCTCTTGTTTGACTTTCTCAACCTAACAAAGGAGAGTAAACTTATTGACAGCGAAACAGACTATCACAGTTAAGTAGTGAATTATAGGTACTTTATAAATACAACAGCATTACATCAGTCATACCATTTGTTTGTGTCTCAAAAGTTCAACAGTGTCCAACTGCTTTGTTGCAGGTCCCAATTCTATTCCTCTTACTCTACTAGCAAAGTTCAGAGAGCAAATTGTCTCATTCAAATCATTTTCATTAGGACTGATCTGTACAAACATGAGTGCCTTTGATTCTCCTCCTAGATAAACAAGATTGCCCATCAAATTTTGTAGTCATATTTGCATAAATGTGGAGGATAGAAGTCAGGCATACACGTGCAAAAGAAGCAACACTAGATAAGTTTATTTGCATGCAGAAATTAGTACCTAATACATATAAAAAAGTATTAGGATCTCCATTAGACATTACAGTCAAATCACCATCTTTCGCAGATTCAAAATCTAAGGCCATTGTTGCTCCTGCAGATATCTCTGCGGCATTGAGAGGCCTACAACTGCAAAAGACCCCTATGTTTCCTGTGAAGAACGATAATTAGTTAGTGATCAATGATCATGCATATTATTTATATCCCATCCAATCCAAATCTATGAAAACAAAATCAACTGCACAACTTACCTCTCAACTCCAAAACCTTATTGTAAAGATCTTTCCGTTCCATAGCCCCTTCAATATATTTGGACTTGAGATCTTCATGTGACTCCAGCTGTTCATTTACTATGACATAAATAGAGGAATTAGATTATGCACAAATGCGGCAAACTATTAATGTGTGTAATATTGAAAGCTATATTGTAACAAAATCTACTTACTTTTGGACTTGATAATAAGCCCCATTTCTGTCATATCTGCTTGATATTTTTTTAGTCCTCTGCCTCCTCTAATAGCTTGATGTGTTCCATTTTCATAATCTATACACTGAATTTGATTAACATGTTATAAATATATATTTACCCTTCTTAATTTGTTTGTCACTCAACTTTGTTAACATATCAGTACCTTCAATTTCCTAGTCAAGTCTCTCAGTGATGAAAACCACTTACTTTTCTCCTTCACAGAGAGGCATACTTCTAAGGACTCCATTTGTGCCTCCTGAGAAACTCCAATATCTTCTAGCATCTCAGTGTCTCCTGAATTTGAAGCAAAATGTTGTTAAATAAAAAATCTGGAGTTTGGACTATAACCAGCAAGTTGAACTCATGTATAACCATGTTCAATTTTCAAAACCTTTATTCACAATCAGAGATAACAAGAGTTGAACTGACTAAGAGGGAGATCTTGGGGTGAATCAGTCTTGGTTACAAGAGGTGGAAGAAGCTCAAAGGAGGCTTCAGGAGATAGCAGCTATTCCTCTTGCTCAAAAGCTTGACAGAAGTTTGACAATTTAACAGTTGGGATCTTATGGCCATTGTCAGCTTCAACTTGAGACCCCTTGATTCCATACTCTAGAGAAAGCTCCACAGATTGCTCCACATCCTTGGAATGTTTATTGTTCAACAACTCAGGGGAATCACCATAGCTGATTCCAGCAATATCTGGTGGGCCACAAATGACCAAATCTGTATGTAAGAGAATACCCAAAAATTGATCTTCCTCAAACAATATATTCCCATTATATTCTATCAGATGATCAGATCCTAAGAGACACTCAAACACCACAAAAATTAAAAATACAACAATAAAGTCTTATCCCAGTAATTGAGGTTGATTACATGGATCACACGATTTAATTCGGCTTAAAAACCGAAGTGGACAATCCAAAGCTGATAAGTGTTGGATCCATTGATAAGGAAATCTACCATCACCGCAAACGCACTTTCTGCCTAAACTATGCCCTGCAAAGGAGTTTCATTTCCCAAATAAAAGACATAACATATATATATATATATATATATATGTATGTATTTCTTTGCCCGATGTGCAAGAGTGATTGTAATTGTACTTGACAACATTTAAATATGTAATTAAATTCATCATTAATTTGTCACAACCAAAAAACCCGAACTTGGTAATAATGTCTACTGGTTTACAATAAATTTGAAGGGCGAATATTTTAAACAACACCGTTCACCATACAAGACAACATCACAATTAATAAATTTCTGATCATTGTAAAACTTGAATTAATGTTAATAATCTGATCATTTCTTCACTTGCAGATGGTCTGCTATTGCAGCTGAGTACCAGGAAGAACAGATAACGAAATAAAAAATCATTGGCACACAGCACTCAAGAAGAGGTCTCAACAAAAGACACTCATAAATGAAGAAACCACAGCCTCCAAATCAAAGAATAAAGAATCAGTTATGATCAAGAAATTTGAGGGTAAATTGGCCAGCTGGAAGCACAGGCATCTGTCATTTGGGGGGCAGGTTACTTTGATCAAATCGGTCCTTAATTCCTTACCTATCTTCCTTTTATCGTTCTTCAAGGCTCCAAGGAAGGTGATTGATAGACTGATATCAGTTCAGAGGAATTTTCTATGGGGTAGCTATGAAGACCAAAAGAAAATAGCTTGGATCAGCTGGGATGTTATATGCCAGTCCAAGCAGTGTGGGGGTTTGGGAATTATTGACTTAAGACGTTTCAACAGTGCTTTATTAAGAAAATGGGCCTGGAATTTATTTCACTCCCACGAGGAGCTTTGGGCACAAGTACTGCTTTCGAAGTATGGCGATTGGAGAAATTTAGAGGCATCTAGAAGATCTGGCCTTGAATCTTTTTGGTGGAGGGATCTTAGTTCTTTATGCAGAGCATCGCAGGCTAGCAGTGGGATTTTTAGTGGAAAGAAGTGGTTGATTGGTGCGGTTGAAGGACCTTATTCTGGGAGGATAGATGGCTGAATGATGGGTCCTGTATGAGAGATAAATACCCAAGACTGTACCAGGTATCACTTCAACAACAACATGTCATCTATAACATGGGTTATCAATCACAGCAGGGGTGGGAATGGCAGCTGAGGTGGAGAAGATTTTTCATGGATGGAGAGGTGGACTCCGCTGTTAAATTTATGGAGGATATCCAGCAGTTTAATCCCAGAGTACAGCAGAAAGACTCTTGGGTTTGGGAGGGCAGCATACCCGGACAATACAATGTGAGGAATGCATACATTTCTTTGTGTAGGGATCAGACAGCAGCATGCCAAGCTATTAAGGATTTATGGAAGATTAAAGTCCCTAGCAAAGTGTCCTGCTTTGCATGGAGACTGTTTGGGCAGAGACTTCCATTGAAAAGTTATCTGATTAGAAGGAACGTGGACATTGATGACCCATTATGTCCTTTTTGCAGAAAGGATAATGAGGATATAGCCCATTTGTTTTTCAACTGCGACAAAATCAGACCTTTATGGCGGGAATCTATGTCTTGGCTATCTATCCAAACTGCATTACCTGCACACCCGATTGAGCACTTCAGCCAGCATTCCTTCTATTTTCATATTGGGCTTTGCTCACAGAGGTGGTTGACCTGGTGGTTGGCGTTGACTTGGGCTATATGGGGTCACAGAAACCAGATCATATTCAGAAATGGGAGTTTTAATAGCCAGAAGCTGATGGATGATGCTCTCTTTTTTTGTTGGTGGTGGATTAAAAACATGGAGAAAGGCTTCCATATGCCTTTTCATGTTTGGTCCTGAAACCTTAGGGACATTTTTTGTAACCTAGGAAGGGTTTGATATTTGGGGTTCCATATTCATCCTTGCTATGGCCCTTAAATTCATGCTTTTCATGAATTGGGTTGCCATAGCTTTGGATGTGATTCATGGTTTTTTGCTTTACATACTTGTACCTTCTTTCTCTATTCCAATATAATATATATTTTTGCCGATCAAAAAAAAAAAAGTTCAGAACAAGGGTGTGTTTGTTACTCTTCCAGCAACTTCCCAGATTTCAGATAATTCATCATTATCGCCAGTTTCATCCACCTGCAGCGAGTTTTCCTCCATAACTTCTGATCTTTCCACTGCTACCAGCTGTATGGAAAATTTGGTGTTTGAAGACGATGACTTGGGTTTTCTGGATTTATACAATGTTGATCCTATGAATGGAAATTTGTGAACAGAACTAAATCTTGATGACATTTCCTTCAATACACCATGTGAAATAGTTTCAGGAGATACTATATCAATTTTCAAAGCTCAAGTTCTAGCAATAGCAACACCCTTGATTCTCCGCATCAATAAACCAGCGAAAGTATTGTTGTGAATGATGATGACTTTGGTCGCTTGCTCGATTCATACGAAGAGGCAACAGTCGATAACTTTTGGACACAGTCATATGTGGCTGACATGTCCCACGTTCCAAGCGAACTACTTGTTCCCTCCGTGGCACTAACATTCCTAAGAGACACAGAGAGAATCCAAACCCATTTCAACAAAATAAAAGGAATAATGAAAGGAAAGGAGAGAAATAGGATACCCGGTTTGGAGGAAGAGAGCGAGCCAGCGATGTAAGAGTTTCTTCAAGCTTGAGAAATAGGAATCCCAGCGTGAGAGACTGAGAGGAAGTTTCGCCAAGCTCTGTGGTGACTGATAGGAATCCCAGCGTGAGAGGAGGAAAAACAGATTTTGGTTTTTTTTAATTCAAATCTGCATAAAAAGAAAATGGATTTTAGATATAAAAATAGATATGAAATAAAGATGTGGAAAAAAAATCTGGTCCATTAAAAATAAGTAAAATGGATTGGACCAAAGCAGTTATTGGATCCCAATCAAATATCAGATTTTTTTGCCCAGGCCTAGTTGTGGCTCAGGCTATGATTTTGATGTTCATATCCACTACGGTGCTGGAGCTTATATTTGTGGTGAGGAAACAGCCCTCTTGGAGAGCCTTGAAGGGAAACAAGGTAAACCAAGATTGAAGCCGCCTTTTCCAGCCAATGATGGGTTGTATGGATGTCCTACCACTGTCACAAATGTGGAAACTGTGGTTGTGTCTCCAACCATTCTAAGGCATGGGCCTGAATGGTTTGCCAGTTTTGGTAGGAAGAACAATGCTGGGATAAAGTTGTTTTGTGTGTCAGGGCATGTGAACAAGCCTTGCACTGTTGAGGAGGAAATGAGTATTCCAGTGAAGGAGTTGATAGAGAGGCACTGTGGAGGTATTCGAGGAGGATGGGATAATCTACTTGCAGTAATTCCAGGAGGATCATCTGTTCCTCTGATTCCAAAGCATGTATGTGATGATATGTTGATGGATTATGATGCATTAAAGGCTGTTGGGACAGGGTTGGGGACTGCAGCTGTAATTGTGATGGATAAATCTACGGATGTTGTGGATGCTATTGCAAGGCTTTCATATTTCTACAAGCATGAAAGCTGTGGGCAGTGCACCCCATGCAGGGAGGGGACTGGTTGGCTTTGGACGATCATGGAAAGAATGGAAAAAGTAACTTAAGAGTATGGAGGAATATTGTTTTGGTATTATTGCTCGATTGAAAAGTAACTTAAGTGCAAGAGATGACAATTTGCAATTAATGCAACAAATGAGCATCAAAGCTAATAATATTTTACTTTTAATAAATAAAGAAGAATCATGAAGATATATATGTCATCAGTTATAACTGTAACAAGTTAATCAGTTTCTACTTTCTTCTAAGCTTGTAAGTAATACAATGGATAGTTGGATACACATTTTTTGTTACATAGAAGAATGACTCAGCAGAGAACCTAAAGAAAATTTTAACTTGAAAGATAACAAAAGATTAAAATATTTTCAACTAAGCAAGATTGAGAAACATGAACCAAACCTGTTTTTCAAAATATGTTAGCTCGTTCTGTTCAACTGGAATGTGCTCTAAAACATGCCTAATTGGATCAAAGTCCTGCATAAAGGCATTCAAAAGAATCCATTCACCTCACAATTCAAGGCAATCAAATATGAATAAAATTTCATTGGAGTGCAAACGTGACAGGAAATTTTCACAACGTTACCATGGGGAATATTACATGTGTATTACATTTAATAGAAGACTATGAGGCTGAGAGGGAGTTAGTAAGTTACTAACGGTTAGAGTTAGCTAGTTAAGCTCAGAAATATGTATACATTGATATCAATAATAACAGATTTTGACAGTTCCATTCTTTCAAGCCTTGAGTTCATAAGAGGGAACCAAAAAAATAGCTTTTGCTTTTTGTTTTCCTATAATCAGTAAAAACATTAAGATTTTAAAAATATAAAAATATAATCAGTAGTTGGGAATGCCAAGTTAAAAGAAATTGATATGCTTCAGGAGTTCACTAAACAAATTGAAGGGCATACAATTTGTGCCTTGGGTGATGTTGCTGCATGGCCAGTGCAGGGTCTTATCAAGCATTTCAGGCCTGAGCTTGAGAGAAGGATTAGAGAGCATGCAGAAAGGGAGCTTCTGCAGGCCACTGGCTAGGCATTTACTAAGGTTGTTTCTTAACAGAGTTACCCTTATTTTACCATTTCAATCATTTAAAAAAAAGTTTAGTTATTGGACTTCTCCTTCTTTTCGGTTCAATCGGGATCGAAAATGGTTTATAAACATAAGGGTAAATGGATTAACAAATATTTTTACTCTCAAATTGATATAGTGGACATCAATGTATTAGATGTTTAAAGACATACGAGAGACATGCTTAGACACGAGAATTGCACACGCAAACTACATTGTTTTATTTATATATTTTTATATTCTGGATTAAACCTAATAAAAGGTTAGAACAGAGATCAAACAACAAAGGAAGAACACAGGACAAAGCCCCTCACCGAGAATAACCGCTCTCAATACAAATACACCATACACAATACACAGGCTTTTCTCTGTCAAACACACTCCATACCAATTACCTACTGAATACTGAAACTGTCATGCCATGTACATCTACTGCCATACAAATGCTAACTGCCTAAAGACACAAATACTACACAAACATAAATAATTCAGATAGGTAACGTCCTAAACAACTGCCTAGAGACGCGTCACATTATTCGGAGCTAGTATGAAATTAAATGCATAACCAGGTGTCCAAGAGCTAACTGTAGTAGTATGTTATTCCAATGAAATGGTGGATGTTGAATATATAGGTATTTTTTGAAACCTCTTTTAAGGATGTTGCTTGTTAAATTAACTAGGTTAGAGAAAGTTTAAGTGTCTTGCTAATGAATGCATAAAAGCAAAGATTTGTCAAAAGGGGTGGAAAGTTGTGCCTGGAACTTTTTATTCTGAGTAACTTGCACTCCGTTCCCTCGAGTGATAAATCTGGTTGTACTTTAGTTCATTTTAATGTAAGTAGACTTATGGAATATTTTACTATCTGTGGATATTGACTATTGGGATTTTAGACTTTAATATGTAAGTAGGCTTATGGAAGATTTTGATAACAGACAACCCTTAGATTTTATCCATCACAATCTTACCTTGTTATTAAAAGTTTAACCAAGGAAAGAGTTTCATGAACATTGTTTGTGCTCTACACTATAGTGTCATATATGGAATTGCAATTGGAAACTACATGTGCTTGGCATGGTCGTTAAGGTTGCCAAGGTCATATATTTTACCAAAGATCATATAGTGAAATGTGAATAGAAAAATGGATACTTGGATCATAAGGTCCTGTTTGTATCCCTTGTTCAATTTTATAAACATTTCAAAGTTCCCCAATTTTGACAGTGTCTTTGGATGTTGGGAGGGGAAGATAACAAATCAAACCATAAAGGAAAGGCGAGATAATGATTTTTTTCCTAGCCTTTTCTGGATGGAAGAGGGAGAAACTCATCTGCCTAACCAAAATCGACCAACTCAACCCTATTGAAACCCCAAGCTATACTGAAATCCAGCATGCAACTTTAAGATGAAGTTCAGGTTTTAAGTTGAACACAGCTTCAAAACCCATGGCCATGGTATTTATGTTCATGGTTCTAATAGTGACAGCCTACTTGTTTAGAAAGATATCTATATTTTATCATGCTTTTTTGGGATATCAGACAAATGTATATTGGCTGAACCTCTGCTATTGTTGTATTCCTTGCATACTTGAAGTGTTACAAGTAGGTATATTATATGAATGTGTGGCCATACAAGAAAACACAGGACACAAAATGATTGTATATGAGAAGATATTAGTGTGACACTTATTCAGAAAAAGATAAAAAATCAGTTAAGGTGATTTTGACATGTGCAAAGAAAAACATTGAAGGTACTGGTGAGGAGAATATATAGCATGGTTTTAGCTTTGTCAAAACTCAAAACTATAAGGGGTACTGAGAAGCTAAAAGGAACATTGGAGGAAATTATTATAAGTAAGCTTACCATCAATCCTTAGATTCACTGCAAATTTGTGTTGTCTTATCTAACCAAAGGGCTCATAGAGTAGACAGGAATCTTTGGCATCCAGACAGCACAGATAGATATGCAAACCTGTTCATTTGACTGATATAGTCATCACACAGACCCACAAACACAGACAAAATTTTATATATATATATATATATATATATATTATATAAAAGTGGGAACAAATTATCCACTGTATAGGCATGCAGGTATGATTGTTATGTGATGATAATATATATAGTGGAATCTGCAGCATGCATTATTCATATCAAAAGAGTGATACCTCTTCTGTTTTTTTTTTTGGGTGTGTAATAGCAAATTCTTCAATGGCTCTTTAGAAGGGCACATGAACAAGAAAGGAAGAGTAGCAACAACTTTGATCTCCCTCCCAAAAGGAAGATATCAGTGGTAAGATTAAGATGGAGGAGTGATCTCGCAATTATTATTTGTTTCTTGTTAGTCATGTTCTAGAAATGAAGAACATAATAGACTTCTTATTATCTGATTTTGGTTTACTAAATGAAGAATTTTAATGCAAATATATTGTCTTCATTTTCGGAACAAAAAAATGAAGGGAAAGAGGTAAATCTGCTAAACTGTGATAGATGATACAAAAGAACAAGAAGAAAAAAATGGAGCATTCCTGGTTGCAAGAACTTTAACATATTCATTTTTCTATATAGAAAAGACATTCCAAAAGGTTTCTTTTACAGCACCCTCAACTTGAAGAGACTAGGGAGCTTTGATAGAAAACAATTGTTGTACTTCATGAAGATGAAGAAAGAAGAATCATCATCCAGAGATGTTAGAAATGTTAACAAGGCAGATTCAGGTGGCCAACATGTTGGAAACAAGGTTTTGCCCATAACTGAGGCACCACTGTCATCCTCAGCTGAAAGAAGTGACCAATGTGATGCCACAGAAACTAAAGATCAAACCAAAGGGGACAATAAAAAGCCAATGTCGAGAATGAAAGAGCTACTTAGATGGGCTGCTTCTACCAACACAGAGAAAGGAGGGAAATTAAATGGAAGAAAGGTAAATTAATTTTCAATCTATGTTATTTTCAACCCTATGCTTATGAAACATGGCATAGAAGACCATGTGGAATCAAATAATTCATTTATGATAATGCCTTATATTTTTATACTGTAACCATAAGTCCATAACAGACTGGCATATTGATCAAACAGCTACCATATTGGTGTGTTTGGAATAGATTCACAGCGAGAAAAAATAAAATAAAATAATTCATAGTAAAGGTGAATTAACAAATATTTATTTCAAATTTTTCATAGTTTCACCTGATTTGTAGGGTAAAATCAATTTTGTGTTATCGAAGCAGATTGTGAGACTTTTGCTAATACTTTGACCATGCTTGATTTTCTTTTCAGCTTTTGATTTTAAAATAATGTCATATTATTCAGTCATCAATGCATTCAAAATATATAAAGTTTTGAAAATTATTTTTAAAAAAGTGTTCAAAAAAATACTAGAAGATGTTTGGACATTTTTTTCTATGTTCATCTGATTTAACCTCTTCCTGGATTTCACATTCTGCTCTGTGCCTTGCACCACTATGTACAAGTTGTCTGAATGTGAAATCCAGGAAAAGGTTAAATCAGATGAACATAGAAAAAAATGTCCAAATGATGACCAAGGTTGCACTGACTCACCCAAGATCAGTTTCAGATGGGATGTGGAAAGTTGCTCCACCACTTCCTCTATCTACTCTGCTATCTCAATAGCTTCCTCATCAAAAAATGGACAAAACCAAATTGCAACTTCCACTATATCCATCCCTCCTGAACACACTGGCCATAACAACAACACTAGTATAAAAAAAGGAAACTGGATCACAACAGACTCTGAATGTATGCCACTTATTTTTTTTATTTTGTTCTTTTTTATTATAAAATCAATATATTACATGTGCATTCTTTCGTACGTGAAGGACAAGAAATGACTACACTCTTGTTCTTCACATGTAGTATGCTCCATGACATTTGGAGAAAATAGCATAATTTATTTCAACTCAATTCAGCACTACACCAATGTACTCAGGCTCATTTTTTGGCAGAATGAACAAGGCTTGCAGGGACAGCAAAAGAACGTGAGGTGGGATGTTGCTTGGGCTGCCAATTGTATGGACTATCTCGATGCGGGAATGACATTGTGTTTGAAGGAAAACAAGTGGACAAAGAAAGAATATGACGAACTTATATGTTCACACTTTGGACTTGGCTTAAGGCATGTAAGAATTTTGAATACTCCTACCAGTAAGGGCAAGTGAGTCCAGGGAGCTGTTGTTACAATTATAAATGTTCTTCATGTTGGTTGGAGTAGGTACTTTTATAGCTGAGAATCTCTATAGATGGTGCTGGTTATGCTCTTGTAGAATGCATATGGTATCTTCCCATATTCAAACTCTCATGATTTGTATAAGGAAAGGTTCTATATTATTTCCTATGAGAAGCTGTTTTGTTTATTTGATGTTATAATTCTCAGCTGGGTCTTGGATGTTTTCGGGTTAGAGGGGAGCTTTGTCCTTATAACTTTTAGCTTGTATACGTTATGTTTCTCTTCTGTAGCACTTGTGCAAATTTCTTATTTTAATGAGTTATTGCTGATAAAAAAAAACTAAAAGCTTGAGCTTTAATTTACTTCTTTGAAAAGACTAAAGCTTTAATTTACTTATTTTTTTATTTTGTACTTTTTTATTATAAAATCATAAAATGTATCCAAATATTTGACTAATATTCTCTTCTTCGCCATCTTTATTGTTTACTGAGCAGTTGTGGTGCTTGAACTATGCAAACAATGAGGCTAGAGTGGATATGTAAATGAAGACTAACTATCTCCTAAACCATAACTACTGATTGTTACACAGCAACAAGCCATCAGACAGATAAAAACAACTCTGAACTAGGATGCAAAAGGTAGAAATCAAATATATAACAACACAACCTAGATAAGATAATGAGTTATGATCCCCTAGTGGACACTGGATACCTAAAGATTCAACTCAATAGCTAGCATGCTAGAGTACCCATACATAATGATAAATGAACTACACATCTAATTAGGGCACGAACCAGGAATCATTCCAGCAACTTGGCCAATTGATAGCCTTTTTTATTACATAAACTTACCAGACATTACTAAAAAGGTGATTTTGTGGATGTAGGGAGCAATGATACTGCTCAAAAAGCACATGCGTGTTGAACCCAAGCAATCACAATGTCCGTTCAAATTTTCCAAAGCTAAACGGAAAGGCAAGTACGTACCTTGATGGATGGGGAGGAGCTGAGGACACGAGGCACGAGAGAGTAGGGCACGAGAGAGTGAGCGAGGGCGCAAGAGCACGAGAGAGTGAGAGTAGGGCGCGAGAGCACGAGAGAGTGAGAGTAGGGCACGAGAGACTTCGATTTTCTTTTTGGTGAGGGACTACGTACAAAACGACTGCGTTTCATAATTTTTCCCAAAATTTTCAAGACGGTTTTATAGCAAACCCGTTTTTGAAAATGCAACATCTAAGACGGTTAAAATGGGAACCGTCTTTGAAATGTTCGTCTTCAGCAATCTAAGACGGTTAAAATGGAAACCGTTTTTGAAATGTTGGTATTAATTTCAAAAATGCCACCGCCCCTCCTTTTAAAACGGTTTATCGACAACCGTCTTAAATTGGCCGTCTTAAAATAGCATATTTGTAGTAGTGGCAGCCTATGTATTTGACACAAATAACAAATGTATTTATAAAAATCCAAAGATTATTTAATTGCAAGCAAACATGTTTATACCTTCTGTGATACTGCTTTCACCAAACATGTGGGCCAAGCGACAAATGTGTGTAGGGTATCTCTGACATACATAATCTCTGACGTTGGATATGGAACAAGTGTGTCCCCGTCATAAATAGTTTCAACACTTACCCGTACAACATCATCTGCGTACTCAACATTGTGAATTGACGAGATTCCCTTGTAAACTTTGCCCAACACAACTAGCTTTGTCGACCCATGAGATTCTACAAACAGCCCCATGCTTGGCACTACATCAGTAGGATTGTCTTTCCCAAATGGATTGGTTGCAGTTTCAGCACAACTTCCCTTTGTGCTAATACGAGCAGCCAATTCTTGTATACGTGCGTCAACCAGGGGGGATTTTTGTGTTGCAAGTTGGCTTAACTCGGTTTTAATTGCTTCCTTTAATTTTTCATTCATTTTCTCCTCCATTTCAGCTTTCATTTTTCATGCATTTTCTCCTCCAATTCAGCTTTCACTTTTTCTATATATTGTTTGGTTTCCTCCTCCTTTTCCCTCCTCCATTCTTCCTTCAGATCTTCAATTAGACCAGCCAATTGTTCAGTGTTTATGGATCTACACAAATTACTTGAGGCACGTGATGTGTGTCCAAAATATTGAGTTATGGTCACACCTGTCCCTGCAACACGTACCCTACCAGGGTGTTTCGGTCGTCCAATAGCAGCATTTAATATGTCGTGTTGACCATGAGGAACAAAGCTTCCTTGTGTCATTGTTCTTCTAACAAGTCCTGCAACATAGGATTGAAAAATTTTTAACTCATTCAAACGTAATAGATAAACTAATAATTGGAACCTTTGCTTCAACTCACTATTTTATCCGATATTTCTCTGGCCTTGTTAGATGTCATGTGCCCATATTTCTTTGTGCGGGCCATCTTCCACTTCACATATCTAGGAATTGGAAATGGAGGTTCATCCAGATCAAACTCATGCTCAGTATCCATTGCATCTTGTATTCGCTTCTTTATTTTCTCATCCATTAGCTTTTTTTCTAGCAGGTCATAACCCCCACGAGAAAGTACGTGGGGGCACTCATTATTTTTTTGGATTTCTTGCGCCTTTTTCCTTACTCCCTGTCATTGATTTGGAAATGTAGTTCATTGAGTCAGTTCAATTTGAATACTGCATCCACTTATATAATTATAGTAAAACATACGTTGCCATCTAACCTGCCAAGTTGGTGTTTTTCAGCTAGCAACAAATTCCTCCCAAGTTTGAGGATGTACACCATATCGAACTTAAGGATGATTATCATTTTGGCTCTTAGCTTCAGCATATATGTATTTTGTGGTTAATGCAGATTTGAATGACCTCTATCTTGTGCTAACCGATGACATTATCTTATTCTTGGCCTTTTCAGCTTCTGGGATATCAAATTTTCCCTGCAGTAGTAAACAAAATTGGACAGTTTCCAATAACAATATCATAACATAGAACTGGAGTTTATCATAAACATTGAGCAAGTTAATATACCAAAATGTCTTCCCAAATTAGATTCTTCAATGTTTCCAGCATTGATCGTAACCCCACTTTTTTGCACAAAACTTTTATCATCTTGCGACTTTGTGTAAAAAGAATAGTTGTTGATATCATATCTGTAACACCCTGAAATTTCAATAGCTGCAAATGTATGGTCAAAATGTTTCTTGCACAACTATTTGATATGAGTGTTAGGTTATGTGAGACTTGATTGATCTATATTTATGTTATTTGGGCGAAATATTAATTAGAGATATTACAAAAAAATGTTTGAAGAGAAATGACCATATTACCCTTCCCTTAAAGTAGAAATTACAAAAATGCCCTTGAGTCAAAATTACACAAATACCCTTAGATATTTTGTTGAGATATTTTAGAATGAAAATTACAATCATACCCCTAGGGTAAATGACAAATTACCATAGTACCCTTAAGGTTAAAATTACCAAGACACCCTTTGATATTTTGTGAAAGCTTGATGAAATTACAAAGTGCCCTTGGATGACAGATTACCAAAATACTTTTAGTGACAGAAAACCTCAGAATAGAATTTCTATGAATTTGCATCAGAAAAATATGGAAAAATGATAAATAGAATATGTGGAATTTTCGCTTAATTGTAGGATGAATAGACTTATTCAATAAGATGGTTTTGTAATTTTGATGGTTAGAAGCAGAACGGACCAATCAGAATTAAGATAAGAACAGTCTTGTATGTAAGGTCTGTATAGCACTCTGTATAGACTGTTTGTGAGCAATTTATACTGTAATTGATGTCAATTTCTGGAAAACTCTAGAGTTCTATTATTTAATATTATCCTTTAGGTAGAAGAGTTCAAATTGAACTTTACTTCCACTTAAAGAATGCCATATGTGAAGTCATGTTGGAATTGAATTCTTCTTCTTCATGAAAGGTGACATATGGACACAAGGAGAACCACACAATTTTCTTCTCTTTAAGGAAATGAAAACATGATAAGTAGAAGAATATCTTAAGATTCATAAATTAAAATGATAAGGTGCAATTATGAAGGTTTAAGAAATATCTAGCCACTTGTAAGCCACCATTGATGAAGGGATAAGAAGCCATCAAAACCTTGAAAGACATGTGTACAAGATGGCATGAAGAGAAGAAAAATCTTCTCTTATTCCTTGGTGATTCACATGAAGATTAAAGAAGAGAAGAGAAGCTTCATGACACATGACAAGTGGTAGGACACTTGTAAAGGAATCATCATGGCTTAGAAGATTTTTGTAAAGTTGGAAGATATTTAGCAAGAGTCATTATGAGCTTGGTTAGGATGGAATGGAATGAGATGAAACTAAGTTCTAATGAAACCAAATGGGAGTAACTAGCTAGGAAGGGTAGAAATGTCCTTGAATATTTTATTATTTTCCAAACTCTATATAAAGGGAGAAAGGCCTTAAGTGGAAGTCATTCTTCAAAGTTTTCCTTTCTACCCACCTTCACGTGAACTATTCTCCTCTTATCTATTTCATTTCATTTTTATCCTTCCTTTTCAAAAGCATAAAGAGACTCCATTCCCCTTTGAAGAATCACGTGTAAAACTAGCACCTTTAGGAAGAGAAAGACAAGTTTATTAAGAGGTTATAAGGTATGTATGGGAAGTTTTGTGATAAAGATAGTTTACGTGTTACTTGTGTTTGAATAAGTATTTGAAGTTCTGTGAAATATGACTTGCATCTGAGTAATTATTGGATTTAAAGTTATATTTACATGATTGAGTGCCTGAATGAGGTTTTATGTGTTGTTGAGTGTTTCCATGAATCTCTGTACATGAATGATATGTTGAGTTTCTGTACATGAGTATCAAGCTGAGTTCTGTACTTGATTTATGTTGAATTTCTGAGTAAAGTATATGAGACAGTGATTGAAGACTGATGTTGAAAATAAATATGAGTTGATAAAAGGAAAAGAGTTATGCATTAAGTGAATCAGATTTATGTGTCTCATGTGCATAAGAGTTGCCTCAGAATGGAGGTGTATATAAGAGTTGCCTCAGAGAGGAGGTGTGTCAGATAGCTGCAGGAACTGAGTTTGAGCATTCAGACAAGAGGAGTCTGAGCTGGGGGGTGAGTTGGCAGTGGGGAAATCACGCCACCCATGATGATCACATGAAGTGTCGGTGAGAATCCTATCGCAACACTGTGGTACCCTGATTGATCATTTCAGTTCTATGCCACTGGGATGGGACTATCTTGACTGTTGGTACCACATGATAAGAGTTTAAGAGAATCATGCATCATGATAAGAGTCTAAGAGAATCATGCATCTTTGAGGATGTAGTTATGAATATCTGCATATTGAATATATTCTATTGCTTAAATTATGTTTATCATAAACTTACCCTATGTTTTGTGTCTGTGGTTGACACCTGCTATGACCTCGATTTTATTCGGGCGAGCAGATGAACAATGAAGAGATACTATTAGCTGTCTATAAAAAAAGAATTTTGTTTGAAGATGATATGTTTGAAGATGTATTCTTTTGTTACAGAGTGTTTTGAATTAGTTGTACTATGTAATAGAACCAGTGTCAGTTTGTAATCTTATTATATATTACTTCAGATTTATAAATATTACTCAGTAATGAAATTTTCTTGGAGTATCAGTTATTGGCAAAATTTTATTATATTCAATTGGGTACTCTTAAGTAAGTTGAAAAGAATTTTCATTAAAAATCAATAATAACAAGATCGTAAGTTGAGGTGTTACAGTATCCCTTCCAAGTGGGTACATTCAAATTTGGGCCAAGAGCTAACAGTCTTAATGTTGAGGAAGCGTTGTCATCACTCAATATTTGTCCCTTAAACCACGTAATGAAAGTTTTGTTATGTTCCTGCAACACCTTCATGATGTTCATTCTAGGGTGAGTCTTTGTCAAATGTTGTTTGTGAGCTTCTAAGTACGGCATTACCTCAGTCGTGTTATTCAAAACATACAAATAAGGTTGTGAAAGTTGCTATCGGCTCATAGTTACAACCTTGAATCCTCGTGTACCTTTTCCTCTTGTTGACTAGTCATGACAACTTTCAGGTATACCAACAGGTTTAACTGAATCCATGTACTCAGAACAAAACTCAATACATTCCTCGACAACGTACCTTTCAACAATGGAAGCTTCAGGTCGGTATTGATTTTTAGTATAACCTTTTAAGACTTTCATGTACCGCTCAATCGGATACATCCAGCATAAGAACACCGGACCACACAACCTGATTTCCCTCACTAGATGAACAATTAAGTGGACCATTATGTCAAAAAAAGAGGGGGGAGAAAACATTTCCAATTGACAAAGGAAAATAGCCGCCTCATTCTCCAAATCATCCAACTGTGTGGGGTCAATTACCTTCTTACATAAAGCATTAAACATGAAGCACAGGCGAGTAATGGCAACCCTAACTTTGTCTGGCAATATACCCCTAATCGCAATAGGCAATAATTGTTTCATTAACACATGACAATCATGAGACTTCAAACCAACCAATTTGAGGTCATTTACGAAAACAAGGCTCTTGATATTTGAAGAGTATCCTTGTGGGACCTTCAAACTACGTAGACATTGACAAAAAGCTTTTTTCTCTTTTGTGGACAAAGTGTGACTTGTTGGGGCAAATAGGATTGTCTACCTTTGCTAATTGGATGCAACTGTTGGCGTATACCCATTTCAACAAGATCCTAGCGACATTTTAAATTATCCTTTGTCTTGCCTTTAATATTAAGTAGGGTGCCAATTATACTATGACAAACATTGTCTCGACATGCATGGCGTCTATACAATGTCTAACATCAAGATCGGACCAGTATGGAAGATAAAAAAAATCTTGACTTTTTCTTCCAAATGTTTCTTTCGTTAGCATCCCTGTTTTGGGTCTTCCTGTACACAGTCATAAACTTCATGGCCAGTCAATGGTGTAGGTGCACTTTCTGTCTCTTGACTTCCATAAAAAGTTTTTTTCAATCGCCTATATGGGTGATAAAGTTTGAGGAATCTTCAATGCCTAGTGTAAACTATCTTCTTGCCATGCTTCAGTTGGATTAAGGATGTATCTTTTTGACAAATAGGACATGCATAATGGCCTTTGACACTATACCTTCTCGGATTTCCGTATGTTGGAAAGTCATTAATGGTACAAAATATCATTGCACACAAGGTAAAGGTTTCCTCCAGATTTCCATCAAAGACATCTACCCCGCCAATCCACAATTTATTCAAATCTTCAATTAGTGGCGCTAGATATACATCAATATCATTTGCTGGTTGCCTTGGACCCGATATCATCATACACAACATAATGTATTTCCGCTTTATGCACAACCAAGGAGGGAGGTTGTAAATCATCAACAACACCGGCCAAGAACTATGATTAGTTGCAAGGTTACCAAAAGGATTCATTCTGTCTGATGCAAGACCAAGCCCATTGGGTCGGTCCCAAATATTGGATACTCCTGATCACTTTGTCTTTGATGTACATGCCAAGTAAGGTTTTTTGCGTCATCGGCGTTAGCAAACAACTGCTTAAATCTAGGAATAATTGGAAGATACCAACAGACTTTGGCTGGACGAGTATTGTTTCTGCCTGGTTGATCCCGACATTCATCTTCGTTCACTTTGTATCGTGATACCCCACAACATGTCAGACAGTTTTGCATATCAGCAAGGTCATTTCGGTACAGTACACAATCGTTAGGACAAGCATGTATTTTCTGGTACTGGATACCCATAGGACATAAAATTTTCTTCGCCTCATAATGATTTTTCGGCAAAGTGTTGTCTTCAGGGAGCATTTTCTTCAACAAAACTAGCAATTCTGTGAAGCTTTTGTCACTCCACCCAAATCTAGCCTTTAGGTTAACCAAAGCTAACACCGCTGACAATCGTGTGTAGGTTATGCACTCAGAATACAAAGGGATCTATGAATTACTTTGTAATTTCTCATAAGTAGGTGCATGTGCTTGCCGAAAATTGGCTTCTCCAAGATCGCGTAGCATGTCTTCAATATGATATCCTATGTCTACGTCAAACTGCGCAGTGGTTTGAGATGTTGGCATATCCGGCAATTCCCTATGCCAGATCCATTTTGTGTAACTCGGAATGATTCCGTGACAGATTAGGTGTGATCTGATTTATTTAGTGGTTGTCGCCTCCCATTTCCACACTTAACACAAGGACAAAAATAATTTCCATGCTCAGGAGTTACATTAGATGTGGCGAATTGGAGGAATTATTCGACCCCATTTTCATATTGCTGACTAATGCGAGGTGATTTCATCCAATTACGATCCATGGTTTTACAAAAAAGCTGGCATGATGATATTGTACAAAATGTTATATGCATGAAAATGTAACTCTAAGACTTTAATAAGGTAGGGCCCTATCCCATTCAGGAAGTTATATATTGTATACATGATGTGAAAATACAAGTTAAGTTTGGTTTGTTTAATTTAATGAAATTTCAGCAGCATTTCGCATTGGTCTCCAAGTACACGACATGAAAGGGGTGATTTCAAATCACCCCTTTCTAGTATGCACTCGGAGATCAAAGCAAAATGCAGTAATATCAAAATTTCATTAAATTAAACAAACCAAACTTAACTTGTATTTACACATCATGTATACAATATATGACGTCCTAAACTGTCCAAACGGACAATTCAAGATTCAATTCAACGAGTAATCCAAACTATCTGTATTACTCATTGAATTGATCCTTGAACGGGAAACTAAGGTTGACTAACAATGCAATGCATGGTGTGACAAAGAAATAGTCATATATGAACAAAGGAAGTGTTAACCACAAAAGATACGAAACAACGAACATACCTCAAAGTATGGTCAATATCAATAGCAGCACAATTCAGCGACGGCGACGGTAGCAATGACTTTTTGTTTCGTGAACCAAGAATAAGTTCAAAGATGCCTTAAGGTCCTCACAGATTAAAAAAACAACCACCTAAAACAACAACCAATAACTAATTAATACTATGTTAGACATAGGCATATAGAATTTAAAATCACGGCATAGGATTGTTTTTCTAATCTAACCATAAACACACCAAAAAGCAACTAGTGCAAAATACATCTATTACAATATCCTACTATATGATTGGTTCAACCATTTCTACGACTATTTTGTTCTGCCACTAGGGGGTAAACAGTTTCACAATGGTTAATACCCTCAGCCCATTGAAATATCTACTTCCACGAACCACATAAGACTCAAATATGAAACAATTGATATATATTATGCTGACTTTAAGTTGATGTATAGAGCCTATGGTTAAGCATTGAAACTTCATCCAACTTTGATTTCAATTTTGAAAGTATTTGTTTCAGGCAATGATAATCATAGCATGGAGTTCCTTGGGACCAACTGCAATGTTTATTTGATGCAGATGTCTTCATAAATGTTATGACTATATTTATTCCATATGCTTTTCTCAATTTTCTTCAAGGTACTTGATTCCTATATGTCACAGTTTTTTATTGTCCCTACTTTTATAAAAATATTTATTTAGTGAAGAGAAAAGTAGGCAGGATAAAATATCCACCATCTCACTAAAAACAATGCCTAATATTTTCTAACCTTTGCAACAGCAAAACTTAAATTAATGTTAGGATATTTTGCTGATGGTAGGCTATATGCACTAACAAATTTTGTTGTACACCTTCCAAAAGGAGTCTAATGAAACCCAGTGTTGACTAAGAGAAATTGTTTGATCAAATACTGAACAAGTGTAATGATTGAGCAATTTCATAATGTTGGACAAAGATGTCCACCTCATGTATTGAGAATGTTGAGCAGAAATAAAAATGCATGAGACAAAACGACGGAAAAAAGGAAACAACAAAGATTTTGAAATGTGAAGAAGGATGATTATGTTTCTTTGTACAAGCTAAGCACTCATAGGTGCTGTTATTCTATCAATACTGAAAGTGGGTGACTATCAGTTACAAAAAACTCTAACAAACTCGTATAACAAACTCAGTAACCAAATAAGACTAAATTAATTGTGTAATTTCTCAACTAGTTAGTGAGGAAGTGTCTATATACTTTGAAACCTGCAACTTAGACTGGGAATGTGTCTTGAAAAGCACAAAGACCCAACCCAGGGGTGTCTATTACTGTTTATTTGGAAAGAATAGCTAACATCAAGGCTATCAAATATCTATAGGAAATGGGGTTAATAGTTTGTTGCTTCTGAAGAAACTATAAACACCCTAAATCTGCATACCCATCCTTGCAAACTGTGATACCTCTGCTCCCTGTCAACCTTAGTTCTCTATGTCTCCATTGCTTATTCATAAACATCTATTGAATTGTTTTTGTTTACATACAAATTCAAAATCAAAAATGGAAATATTTGTCAAAAGAACCACTCCATTTTGTTCGGAGTTGTTCAATTCTTTTATAAACAACATAGAATATTAACAAATATTTAAGGTAGCTTTATTCTCTATGTAGTTTCAATAACAATTACTCAGCTGCTTTGATATTTTGCAAAATTTGTGGTAACAGCTGTATGGGTTGTTGTATTGCCAGTATGTTATTCCAGTTCTCAAGTGAATCCATCAGGGCTTATTATATTTGAAACCAGTTGGGTTGGGGATTGGGGGAACCAGTCACTTTACACCTATGTTGTTGTATTATATATATGTTACCAAACATAGTGGATGCAATAATATTTTTCCTTCCTCCACTACGCAGACATTGGAGCGCTAAAATATGAGAATCCTTACCTTTTTGATGTGGTGGGCTCACGTCAGCAACACATACATTTATTGGTTTGTTTTTTGCAGAAATAGCAAACAGATGCTTGGTGTATTAGTCTTTCCATCTCTTTCTATTTAAAATATGTTTTACGGTGTACTCTATGTAACATTGACTATACTACAGCCAATATTATACGTAGGAAGAGGCATGCATGAAGACATGTTATCACTACTGAAGTAAGTGAGAAATTCTTTTTTTTTAATGGGCAAATATTAATTGTTATTTTTGTTAGAATGATAGGGTGGGAGGATGTTATGCCACCATGATTGATGATAATTCTAGGCCCATTAGAGATCCCAAATGGTTGGACAATTATATCCAAGGAGTAGTGGGACCACTCAGCATTCTTTTCTTAGGATTACAGCTCACCCTCCATTATAGAAGTTTTATATTTGGAGCAGGCTCAGGACACCTGTAGGATGGATCCTTGCAAGGGAACTATTCATTTTATGTATTTATGCTCCTTTTCTCATTAATGAATACCCGAGAAGAATTTCAGTCTTTAATTTTGTTTGTTTTCTTATTTGGATTGTCCCTCTCGAACAAGGCGTTTGACCTAATTGATACAGCTCTATCGTGAGTCTTATCAAAAGAATTCAAACAAACGACATCTCCGTCCCTCCTTTCCTTCAACAATCAAGTCAATCTTATACCTCTGAACTGAGAAATTCTTATCAATTTCCTTTTTGCATCTAGTTCTTTTTGTGGTAAATGGAAGAGAGTTTCAAGGTGGAAACCTTGGTTTCACTCTAACAAACTTTTGCTTGGCTTCATTTGTGCTCAGGAAATGTTTTCTAGAGAAAGATGATATTCCTAAACAGGACTGACTACTTAGAGGTCCAGTTTTTTTTGTTATAGTAACCAAAGTAGTCATAGAAAAAAGTAGTGCACAGCCGCCACCCAAACTAATAGTATTACAATAGTGTAATAGTATAACAGCAAAAAAACCCACCCCAAGTGTAAGACTGTTTGGGTGAAAAGTAACTCAATTGAGTGTGCAGACCAAACACCCTTCTCACCTAGAAAAACCATAGCTTCTTTGTAGTTTCTCCAATAGCTATCACCCCCTCTAATGACGGGAAAAAAGTTAGTTTTTTTTCTTCTCTCATCTGTCATCACTTTGTTACAGTATACATCAATAAGGCATATAGTTTTATTGTAGACTTTGTAGTAGGTAATTTTCTCTAGTGTATATGTATCACAGTTAGTCACAAAATTAGTTATAAGTCACAATCAATGTTGAGTCAGCAGTTTACCTAGCTTCTCTAAGACTTTTATCAGAGTCTTGAGACTATAAATATGTACATCTATAGAATTTTATGATAATAAAATATTTCAGAATATGTTTATTTTCTCTGAATATACAAAATCTGTTATGGTATACAAAGCTTGAGAAGCTTCATCAATGGATTCTAATCCTCTTAGAGCAGATCCTATCTCCACCTTTCAGAACATGTGTTTGAAGGCAATGGTCAAGGTTTTCCTATACAATCCATTGGTACTGCATCCTTTACTTTAAACTCTCATCCAGAAAGCAAGTATGGGAAAATACATCTCTTACAGTATCCTACTATATGATGGGTTCAACCATTTCTAGGACTATATTTTTCTGCCACTAGGGGGTAAACCGTTTCACAATGGTTAATACCCTCAACCCCGTTGAAATATCTACTTCCACGAACCAAATAAGACTTAAATATGAAACAATTGATATATATTATATTATATAACACAAAGTTTATTAAAATTTGAAATGAATAAATTGTATAAAATTTGATTATATTATAACTCAGTTTTTTGTGTCTGAAAGTCTATGAACATCACAGTCGTCCATTTCAGCTTCTGCTGTAGTAGCAACAACAATAGTTTTACGCTTCCCATTGCATGGAAGAAGACAAATGCTGAGAACTCTCCCATTGGCTACCTTAACTGTCGTACTTTGTTTATCCTCCCCCCAAAAAAGGAAATCTAAATGCTAATTGGTAGCAGTTCAAATTTTAAGCTATATGCAACAATACAGTAACTCACCTAGCTGCTATTCCTGAGTAAACATGTGTTGGCTTCTCTCTTATAACTAGATTGACAGCAACAGCCCCTAACTAAATAAAAAAGTTAAATTATAAAATAATAGACATCATTTCTGATTGGCAATATTGTTATGTTCTAAAGTGGATAATATAATAGAAGGCATGCAAATTTGCCAAGTGATAGGGACAACAAACATAGTAGGAGATGAAGATATTAAGGGAACATCAGTTAAGAGTTCTTCTAACTGAACACATGATAAGCACACATTTCTGCTCATAAATCAGTACAGGACAACATCAGCATAGGTTTCACCTAGTGCCACTTATGACAAGACTAGTTTGGACAAAACCCAAAGAGACAACAAAATTGACAGTGAAAATCAACCAAATAGTACACATGTACAAGATGTGATGTTAATCTACTAAATCCAAAATCATTTTCAACAATTATCAAAATCTTATGAGCTACATTCAAAACTGATATTCATTTTCTAACTTCAATTCTAATATATAGGACCAAAGAATTGGGGGAAAAAAGAAACGTGACCAAGGGCTTTACCTTGTCTCTCCCCAAGGCAGCATAATGTTGTAAGCCATTAAAGTAGGCATCGTAAGAGAAAAAATTATGGTAGTACATATTCAGTGATTAGTTAATAAACATGGTGGCAATCTTATAAGATTGGGTACTGATAAGGAAAGTCTTAGAATGTTTTAAACTAAACAAATCATACTGCATTACCCTGCATATGCATAACATTCCCCTTATTTATTAACTTGACAGGTATGGAAATGTTCATACAGTCACACCCATCAATGAGAATGTGTCAAACACAAGAATTAGAAAAGGAAGGGAATGGTATATATATAGAGGTGCAAGACTATGTGACCAACATTTTTAAGGAAACAAAAATTGTCATGGTCTAGAACAAGGATCATACCTCAATAATCGAATTTAAGATGGCGGCACACCAGGTCGAATCAACGACTTTCTGGGTGGTTAAGTCAAAAGAGGGTGTTAAGGGCTGCTGAAAAACAAGTCAGAATTGCCAAGTAGGTCTATTGTTACTTCACCACCTTTCCAAGCCTTCTAATTCCAATAGTTCTTAAGAATTTTGTAGCATTACTTCTTCCTGGAAAGAAAACAAAAAACAATTAAGTGTTCAATGGTATGCTAAACACACAAAGCAGAAATATTTAAATTTATTAGGTGCTCAAGGATAAACAAATCATAGAAATACAAATACAAAAGGCAGAAACAATTATTTTTTGTTAAATGTTAGTGTGTTTGTTAGTGGAGGGATTCGAACCCACGACCTCTCCCTCCCACTGTTCCTTCGTCTCTTCATTTTTTTCTTAACCACCCAACCAACCTTATATGTCCACCAACACCATGTACATGGTATCCTTTTTCTTTCAATAACAATGAAACATTAATACAATAGGTCACACATTCGTATAATATAGGGAAAAGCCACAACCAAATTATCTCTTGCAATTAGAATTTCAATACATGTACCTCATGATATATTACTGTTGAGCCCATAACTCAATTGAAAGGAAAATACACAAAGTAACATTTTGGTATTCCCACTTTGTTAATGATACACAAATGTAACCAAATTGAGGAATAATCAACTAATTATCAAGTTTTGGAAGGAAAAAAGTATTTGAATGTCTTTCAATGTGTTTATTGTAATAGTCATTGGACATGGCATAGATAACTTGCAGCTGGAAAAATAGCATTACGAATGAGACTGATTGATTATGATACTCTGATATCTTCCATTTTAACCTGCATTCTATTGAACTTAACACTGGGAGAGACAGAGGAATAGCCATTTTAGCACTGGGACAAGAATCCATGTCAGCACTGGGAGAAGCATCCCATGTCAGCATAATAACACTCAATGGAAACCCAATTGAAGGCACAAAACCAAATTGAAATGGTGCTGTAATTTGTCCAATCCAGGGATATTTGTTTGCAACAGATTTTGACATGTACGAAACAATTGCAGCAGCAGTAAACATAGAACATAGGACTTACGTCGGGGAACTGTTTCTCAGAAGCTTCAACCCAACATGAAAATGTCAGTTAAAAAGGTGAAAAAGAGGAGATAAAATGTGAGAAGGAATTGTTCAAGTCTGCCATGAACATCATGACAAAAAAGCTGAAGGAAAAAAGCTGAGAATGAATTGGACTTTGCTACTTCCTTATGTCAGTCTGTTCCACAAACATACTACACTTCATCCTTCATTATTTCTTGTTCATTGTGATCCTTAAACTGTCAAACAGGCCCTTCAGAATCCAGATTGATTTGCTGCCATGCAACAGAACTTCAGACTTAGTTTCTTTACCTTCCAACATACAAGCCATTGGATGTAAGAGGGGCTTTAGAGTTAAGGAAAATGATGATGGCTCTATTAACAAATTTAAAGCATGGCTGGTAGCTAAGGGTTTCCATGAAGTCAATGGTTTCGATTTCCATGAGACCTTTTCCCCTGTGGTAAAGCCTATGACAATTCCTACTATTCTCACCCTTGCTCTCTCACATGGTTGGGAGCTGTTTCAGCTGGATATAAACAATGCCTTTTTAACTGGATTTCTTCAACAATCAGTGGTTATGACACAGCCTCCTACAGGCATCAGACTCACACTGCCTATCTTCTCATTTATGTGGATGAAATGATCATCACAGGTAGTTCCTTAATGTCATTCAGCAGGTAACTACTAAATTCCACAATGACTTTTGTCTTAAGCAACATGGTCATTTGGATTATTTGTTGGGCCTAGAGATCAACTATTTGCCTAATTAGATTAACTGAAAGCTTTGAAGGAATTGGACAATTCCTTTTTGGTGAATAATACTGAATGTGTTTGGGATACCAAGGGATGAAGTAAAATGGCATGAGAGGAAGCTGGCTGAATTGCTTAAGGAGACTAAGACTTAGCCAATCATAATTCTTCAAGTGCCACAGTCAACCTAACCATTGATGTCATAATTGAATGAGGCTTGGAATCAACCATTAATGTAGCAATCTTAGCATACGATTGAAATTAAAAAAGTCACTCCATCAGGAAAAAGACAACTGCATAACAAATAGTTTTGTAACCAATCATATTTTATGACAAAGCTACGTATAACTCTTAACTGGTTTTCCAGTTCCTTATACATAGATTTGGTACCAAATCAGACCTTTATTTTATACCTCTTACAACCTTCAAGGCTTGTTCTATTATGACACTATATACTATGAACTTGTTTTTCCTAGACTCTAGCAAATATCCCAAAAACAACATCATTTTGTAGAGCAAATGGGATGGCAATCACTAGCAGGTTGGGAGTGGAGGTTTGAATGGAGAAGGGGCTTTATGGAGGGAGAAGTCAAAGCAGCAATCAACTTCATAGATGCCATCCAGGGTTTGTCAATTTGTGACCAACAAAAGTACATGTGGAGGTGGAAGAGGGATCCGAGTGGTAAGTACACAGTGGGCAGTGCTTACAAGATCATATATAGGGCACTGGATACCCAGACCAACGTGGAACTGTACAATGACTTTTGGAAGCTATATGTCCCAATTAAAGTCTTATGTTTTGCTTGGAGGCTTTTCAGATATAGGTTGCCAACTAAGAGGAGCCTTATTAGAAGGATAGTAAATATGATTCATGACAGCTGCCCTTTTTGTAGCTGTTGTATTGAAGAAACCTCACATGTTATTTAGATGTCCTAAACTTATGCCGCTTTGGTGGGAGTCATTGGAATGGATTAAGGTGCAAGGGGTATCATCGATGATGCCTATTGACCACTTCCTTGAGCACTTGTATTGCAGCTTTAATGGTATTATGACTCAAAGGTGGAAGATTTGGTGGCTAGCTTTGACTTGGAGTATTAGGTTTCACCGTAATAGGATTGTCTTTCATAACAACAACTTCAATGCCAATGGTATTCATGGGTTAAGATTGAAACTATGTATTCCCGAATAATAACACCAACAACATTTTCAAGCACAAGCGGTAAGCAAAATGGCAATGGTTAGATGGCAGACCAAATCACTAAGGAGATGCTGGTTATATAAAGGTCAAGCAAAACATGATCCATAAACTTTTTAGTGATTTGTACCAGAATTAAACCATGGCATCATTGAGATCATACAGGTATGTATACACACAGAATTAGAGACATGGGATGCTTCTCCCAGTGCTGACATGGAATCTTGTTTTAGAGACACTCAACTAATTATATAAAATGGGTATATAGTTTTACATCCCAGTGCTTGTTTTATACACACTTATCTTAAAACATTTTAGAGACAGTCAACTAATTCTAGAGTTTTACATCGACAGCATGAAAAAGTGACAGACCAAATCACTAATGAGATCTGCTTATATAAAGGACAAGCAAAACATGATCCATATACTTTTTATTTTTCAACACATGTAAAGTTTAGGCAGAGGGAGGTAGCAAATTCACCTTTATGGTGCAATACAAAATAAGGGATCTACTTCAACAGCTCCTACAGCTCGATCCTAGACAGAATATTAGATAACGAAATCCACCTAAAAAGAACACACAGAATTAGAAGGTTAAAGCAAATAATAGAGGTCAAGGAAGTGATAACAAAATCATTACTGCATAATTTATCTGTATGTAACAGTCGAAACATGCGATTTCAAGATTCTACAGCTTCCCCTGTCAGCTCCACACTCTGTAACATAATGTATACAAAAGTAAATACTTCATATCATTTGTAACAGTAACAAAAAAGATATCAGCATAATTATCGAGCTGGTTATTAACAATTTTATATCAACAATGGCAAAAAAGATTTCTAGGCCAGATATGATGGGTCAACATTTGTGGGCTGTGCTGAAACCAATTTGTCTCACGTGAATATTGGCTAAATTGTTACTACATAACATATATTGTGGGTACCTTACATAAGAAGATCCTCTACGAATGTTTTATTACACACTTATGTAAGCCTATCAAAGCACCAAATTCTTCAAATTGTAAGCGTTTTT
This sequence comes from Glycine tomentella, assembly GCA_007407185.1. NCBI lineage: Eukaryota > Viridiplantae > Streptophyta > Magnoliopsida > Fabales > Fabaceae > Glycine > Glycine tomentella. Next base: position 304,959 of record PYAF01001103.1, on the reverse strand, counting down.
TGCTTGTCTTCAAATTGTAAGCCTATCAACCATATTGCATTCCTTTAACTGTCTTAACATTTTGCTTCATCCAATATTAATTGATGAACTTATCTTAAAATATCTGCACCTTGTGTACATGCCAGAATTTTCGGTTTTCAGTTGGGTGTTATACAAAACCATGGAAGTTTCAGCCACACCTAGCATGGGTAGCTGCTAGGAGGACACACAATCTTCATCTGTTCATGCATTAATGGACTCTTAGAACCAAACAAGCCCCTTTTTTCAACCACATGGCCACTATGGAGCCTAAGTTACCTGCCAACCATGCAACTAATGCATATGGAGGAGCACCTAATTTGGGTTATTGCTTAGACCACTTATCATGTGACAGAAAAAAGTCAAAACCTATTTTGAATTAGATCACAAAGACGAAAGGAATCCACTTAATCAAAACCTAGAAGGGTGACCAAGCTTTGGGGAAGCAAGTGCAGGGAGTGATGAAACTGAAGTGGGGATGGCCCACATGTGGAACAATTACTGATGTGGGACCTCAGTCCTTAAACCCTCTTCCCCCATGCCACAATGGGAAAAAAATTAAAGGAAAGAAAATAAAAACTAGAAAAAAAATGCATAAAGGGGGGAAGAATACAAATTAATTATAATTTACCCATACCATTTTAATTGAACACATGAAGGTTATAAAACAAATGTGTGAAGGCTTATGAGAATAGCAATGAATAATACCTCATACAATGAATTTAACAATACTATGGAGTGCCTTCATTATGCGTGGAGCTACCAGGTCTAAGGACGATCATGTGGTGAGCCTTACCATCATTATATGGAAAACAACAACAACACACAAAAGAAGGACGATCATCTATTTTCGTACAAATAATTTTCAAAACACTACAAATAATAATAACAAAAATACAAGTAAACATGAGCATTGAAAGTGGAAAACAGAAGCTTCGGTGGCCTCTAAACCCGAAATGAATAACAGAAGCTTCAATGAAATCACAAACCCAAACACACCCAAAGTAAGTGAAACGATAAAATTGAACCCATATACCCCAACCCTCCAAATGTCAAACCCCTAAACCAAAACAAGATGATGAACTAAAACCTGGTTTAGCGAAACACGACAACGTGAGCAGACTAGACGGACAAGCAGCGCCGGGAAATACCAGGGAAAGACAACCACAGAGTGACCGGAGGGAAAGACGACAGTGACAAACGAAGCACGTGCACGAGCTTGAAACAGTAATTTTTAGGGTTTTAAAAAATGGACGTTAAATTCAAAGACGGTTATCAGTGAACCATCTTTGAATAACATACAACAAGGACGGTTTTCATTAGGCCCAACGTCATCTTAAGTCAACAAAGACAGTTTCTATGTAACCATGTTTGAAAACAACCAAATAATTAAAAAAATGCCGCGTGCAGGCTTCTAAGATGGTTTTCATACAGCCGTCTTCGATTGTCCGTCTTCGATTGCTACTTTTGTAGTAGTAAGGCCCTCTATTGGTCTGTTCCATGAATTCTATTTTTTTTTTTGTGGTTTTAAAAGGCTAATGATTATATTTCTCACTTATTTCAATTAAGTTGGCAAACTGTAATTGCCTTTATTTGAACAATGAAGGAATAAAGAGACAGTGGCAGGATTTAAGTAAACACAACAAGGCTAGGGAGGGCAGGGTCAAGATTATGAAAATGATGACTTATAAATTCACAATAATATATTTTTGGCAGGCTTTTTGAATCCAATCGATTACTGACAACATTTCATCTACACTTGTCCTTGTCAAGCCTCTGGAGGTGGTGTGATTATCCATATCTGAAACTTTAAAATAGTAAATAGAATTATTGTTTCTTTTTGTCTTCAAATATTGTGTGGTTGCAAGCACTTTGATGATAACTTTTTAAATGGACCTGTTCCTCTGAATATCAACAATATTGTTTAAAGCCACCAAAAGGAACATAAACCAAACATACCCCTGGAACTCTGTTGTTTGGAGTATTTTTGGGTAAAATATTCCACAAAAAGTTACCTCTATTTTGACCTTTGATCCTTCACACTTTATACGATCGTTTTTTCATGTGTTCTTTACTTTTTTTAGACTGCCCATATCACATTTTTTTCATGACAATGTTCATAATTGTCTTAGATTGTGTGTGTAAACTGTGACTTGTTATTCATCTTGAATTTCTTTAATTTTGGTACCTCTTTCATTTTGGTTCTTTTGTTCTACTGACATATTTTTAGATTTTTTTCTGACATCTTTAATATACCATTTGCATATTATAAGATTTTGACTATTATGTTACAATTAATTGTCTTGATATTTTTGTTTTCATATTTGCAGGCTCTAGAAAGTTCTCGCCGTCCATAGCAGCAAATTGAGCCATTTTGTTTTTAATTCATTTTGCTCTTTGTTACAAAAAGTTTCTTATAAAAGAAGTTTGCAAAAATCCTACATGTTTTCTCCTCTATTTCTTTAGTTTCTTAGTCGCTATTTTGTTTTTAATTCATTTTGCCCTTTGTTACAAGGTATCTTGCGGTACATGGTTGTTTTGGAAGGTAATTTGGTTTTTTAGCACAGTTTTGGTATACTCTTTCCATGTTTTGGTATACTCTCATTAATTTAGTCAGTTTCTAGCTATTAGGATTATATCAAACATTAGGTACCTGCTTGAGCTGCACGTTCTTCTAACTTTTCTTCCCCATCTTCGTAGTATATATTGTACATTAGTATCTTGAGTAGTCTTTAAGAATTATTTTTTATCGTAGCCAATTCTATACTGATATTTCGGACCAGACATCCTCAACTTCCTTTATCTGTATGAGAAAATAATGATATTTTTTTCATAATATATAAAGCCTTGATTTTTTCCACTTTTTTTCTGTACTAACTTTACTCCTTTATCTGTTCCTCTATAACAGTAAGTCCTATCATACTAATAACTTTAAGGACTTCTATCATTACTATTAATGATCTTGGTTGCTATTAGTTATAATTTATATAGTTCAGTAGTACCAACTATGCATGGAGTTTCTTTATAGGCTATTTATTGTTCTATTATTATTATGTTATTTTAAATCAATTCAAAGATGTATTTTATTTTTCTTATTCTTTTCTTCCTGATTTTGACACACACATGAAGCCTATATAACTTTGGCAATTGTAAGGACTTTCATTTTCGGCGCTTAACCCCGCGCGATAGCGCGGGGATTCAGGTCAGAAAACCCTGCTAAGGGTGCGGCGCCGGTGGCACCAGGATTGGCGTTGATGGCGCCAAAGGTAATAGCTTTAGAATCTGTTGAAAGGTGCTTGAAAATACAAGTTTTATGGCTGTTCTGGCATATGGCGCGACCCACTTG